>VUJU01002374.1:0-38169 GCA_009835225.1 Aphis craccivora
GTGAAAATTTCAAGAATTTACAGTGATTAGTTTTTGAATTACAACCATATAAAAAAATCAATTTGGTCGAAAACTTGTTTTGCGTAAAAATTCCCGTTTTTCCTTAACTTTTTTTTTGTTTTTCCCGGCGCTTTTGAAAACTATTAGAAAATTCAAAAAATGACCTACCCAATGCACCAACTAGATTCATTTTGCTACAGGAAACCACCCCCATAATTTGAAATTGAAGCGGTATTTCGACATTTTCTCGTGTACACAGACACAAAAAAAAAAAAAAACACACAACATTGTAAAATCAATACATTCATCGCTCCGCTCAGAATCTAAAATTATTCTATTATTAAAAGAATAAAATACAGTACACAGAAAAGAAATATTCAAAATGTTAATACTAATATGAATATAATAATGTGATTTTTTTTTGCAAAATTGTATTTATTTTCCTTTTTTTATTGATTTTTTATGTCACCCCAGTTGAGAACTACTGCCCTGTGGGCATTCTTTACTCTAGTTAAAATACATTATTGCCAAGCAGTTCTAGAGTAAAAATCAGTTATATTAGGATAAAAATAAAAAAAATAAAAACAGGAACTGTTGTCAGAAATAGAAGTTTAGGTATTAGGGGAGGTATTTTATCGCACACTTTATTTCTTATCTGAAAATTTGTTTATTTTAATTTTTAATATATAAATAATGTTTGTATTCATAGTTATTTTAACATGTTGATTGTGTATGTCTGCAATTTTTCACCCAGTGTGTGTCATTTTACTAAAAATAACATAAAAAATTGCTCCTGTATGGTCAAACAGTGTATAATTAGATATTATAAAACATGGGTTTAATACATAAAACACGCTAAATAATATTAAAATAACATTCAACAATGCTTAAGTAATTATAAACCATTTAATTTAAATATATATTGGACACCAAATACGTTGCTGAATGATCCCTAAGATACTAATTGGCGTCAGTATGCAGTCAACGTGTTAATATTAAATGCATGTGATATGCTACTGTATAATATAAAAATTCATTTTTATTTACAGATGTACAAATTAAACCTCTAAGGCAATCTGATGCTAATAAATTATCAAATAATAATTCATTACCTAGTATATCAGCTATAAATCATATTAACGGTGAAGATGAAAATGTGATAAATTCAAAAAAATATGAATGTAATGAACAAAATATAGTGTCTGATTTGTATACACGGCTAACAGTTAATGGATTACAAGAAGATACACCTCATAATAAAAATAAAAATGAGTATATCAGTAGTATATCAGCTATAAATCATATTAACGGTGAAGATAAAAATGTGATAAATTCAAAAAAATATGAATGTAATGAACGAAATGTAGTGTCTGATTTGTATACACGGCTAACAGTTAATGGATTTCAAGAAGATACACCTCAAAATAAAAATAAAAATGATAATAATTATGAAATGAATAGTAAAATAAATAGATCAATCAAATCTCCAATTGACTATATAGATATGTGTAAAAACCAAAGTATGGTTAGAGTACTTGGAGATAATTTTTATGATTCAGATAAAAACTCTGATACTAATAAAATTAATTTACGGAAAAATATTGAATTTGTAAAAAAACAATCAGAAAATAGAATAAATAAAAATGTAGTTACAGAAATTGTAAATGGAAAGAAATCTGAATCTTATTCTACTACTGTAAGTATAAAATGTAGTAAAACATATTTCAATGGTTTTTTCTAAATAAAAATAATATTAAAATGTACATTAGTTGGTAAATGCCATTAACTAAATTATAGTCGTCTTTTTTATATTAAAAGTATTAAATAATTACTGATTCAAACAAAAATAATAAGAAAATCTAACATCAATTTTTAATTAAAAAATTTTTTATTTAAAAAAAAAAGATTAAATTGAGATGTAAAATAATTTTACTTTTTTAAATTATTTTTAATTCAAGAGGACTTCATGTCTTCATACCCGCATATTTTTTCTCTTCTTTTAATGAAAAGGTTATAGGTTTGAAAACTTGAGGTTTTTTTCATTTAATTATTATAAATTATTGGTTACCACTATCAAAAAAATTAAAACGCTACATCAGAGGTAAAGTTCTTCTCAATGCAATTTAAAATTTTGGTAATTTTGATACAAATATCGAGGGAGTAAAGTTGTCCTGTGCAAAACAGTGTATAAGACAGAGACAACACATGCAGGTATCGCATCCTCTTAGTGTCTGAATGAATTATATGCTTAGAGACATCAAGAGTTATAAAGAGGTATTAGTTTATTTACTTTATAAAGTTTTGATTTATTGTTGGATTGTTTTTCATTTTCCCATAATTTAAGGTGAATGGATTAGTTAATGATAAGTTTGTTGGATTAGTTAAGATTTATAAATTATAAGTTTTTAATACACTTATTTAAAAAAAAATCCTTCATTAATAATTTCCTACTATTATTTGCTATAATGTTTTAATGTAGTATTATTTTGATTACTATTTTTTATTTTTTATTTTAATGCAATCGTGTTTTTCAATAATTTTGCCAAAATAAATAATTTAAATATTTTCAGATGAGTTGTGAAAATTCTCTAAACAATTTAAACTCGTTTTTGCACTCTACTCCAAAGAAAAATAGTAATGGTAAGTTGTTATTTTATTTATTTATATAAATTCTTAAGTATATATTTCAAGTTTTAAATTAATTTCATTATAAGATAAGGTATCTTTTAACTTCAACTTTTGAGTTTGAGAATGGTTTAATCCACGCAAGTTAAAATTATGACTAGTTGCATAGACAAAAGACTTTCTCCACTAGATCTCCTGTTATAGTAGTTGGTGGATGAGAGTTCGGAGAATCAATCAAGAGCTGGTTGGTGTGCAAAATACACTAAATTATTAATTTCTAAGTCACGATGATAACTTGTGCAGAATATATGTTTTTCTATTCATTTTGTTTGTTAAAGATCAAAATAAATTCCTGTCAAGTTACAAAACTAAATTTACTATGTTTTTAATTTTTTAATATTAGAAAACTATTATTAATTGTAAATTTCATGGTATAATAGTTTGGTAGAATAGAGTATTGAATCAATTATCAAAAATTATTTATATTATTCATATTAATGATTATATGATTTACTACTTTTTTCAAAATAAAATTAAATGGTTGTTTCAACTAATGAATTTAAATTATTTAAAAGTTATTTGTTTAGATGTTCATTTGTTAGTTTGTTAATTAGATTAATTTAATCTTATTTTACATGATGTATTATAAAACTGGTTTATTTCTGTGTGATCTTGGTGACTTTGTCACCAAACATGTTTTGAAAAGAGAAAAATGCTTATAAAGAGTTTCTAGCTTTTTGTTCTTTATAAAATATAATTATTTTTATTCTATTCAAAATAATATATGGTATGTATGAATAAAAGAAAAAAAAGAAATAATATATAATAGTTTTGATACTTATACTGTACTTTATTTGATGTATTATATTTAACATTTTTGTTTATTTTACTCTTCAAAAATAGAAAAAATAATATCAAATGAAGACCAAAGAATTCCTGAAGTAGTAAGGTTAAATATTGCGAGAATATTCAATGTATACCGTAATGGTGTGAATATTGAAAATTTTAAACTCATTTATATTGTAAGTTTATATAATAACTTTAATTTGTGTCTTCTTTATATATAATATTATATTTATGTTAAATTTTTAGAAATTGTACTGTACTATTTTTGATCCAATTGATTTTGGTTTTACATCAATTGAACAATTGTTGAAGGGATTAGATCAATTAATTGAAGTCCATAATAATGTACTATATCCAAAAAATAAGTTTAAATTATGTGAAAATATGGATTTTAAAAATAAGAATGTAAATACACAAGTTTAATTTAATAATATTCAAGTTTAGAACACATAAAACAGAGTATACAATAACCACATTTATTATTTTTGTCTTGCACGTGTAAAATTGTATTGTAATACGATGTAAATTAACCTATAATAAAACTGGATCTACTATATCAGTAAAATAAAAAAATAGAGGTGTTGTTTTATGAGTGCATTTACCAATTTTGTCTTGTGTAAGACAGAAAAATATTGTGGCCTGAGGGTGTTTTGAATACATTTTCCTTAACTAAATTATTTAATATTTTCAGGATAATATATTTACAAATATTCGTTTAAACGATGAAGTAAACATTTCTACAAGTATAGAACAGCCAATATTGTCTTTTAATGAGGGCAAATTAAAACAAATGCTGTTGGTTAAAACATATAATCCAAGTTTATTTTATTTACAATTATGTTATAAAATTGTGGAACTTGATCGTTTAATAATACAAATGAAGTAAATATCTAAAGCAATAGTAATCATTTACTATATTATTCACTTTATAATTTTTTTCAGAAATTTTTATGAAACTGAAAATAAAAACTATTTTGTCAAACTAGAACAAATTTTACCCGGTTCATTTTATGCAACTCCTTATACTTCATTCTCAAATCTAAAACAGTGGTATAGAGTTAGAGTTTTAAGAGAAGTTAATCCAACCACTGTTGAAGTAAGTATTTAATGAAAAAAAAAAAATGTAATAAATACTTAAAATATTTATGTTATGGTTTTATGAACTATATTAGGTTATTCATGTGGACTACGGAACTGTTGATAATATACCTAAGACTGAATTACGGTTTTTGAAAGTTGAATTTTGTAATTTACCATGTCAAGCGATCCATTGTTGTTTGACTGGTTATAATGAACTTGACTCAATTTCACCTGAAGTTACAAATGCATTTTTAAAAATCATAAATATTAGTAAGGAGGTTTTGGTTATGGTCGATGATCATTTTATATTGGTAAATTGTATACATTTCTTTATAATAATTAAATATTAGTTAAATTTTGTTCAAAACGCATGGATGATGTGTGTGTTTGATATAGTTGATCAGCCTAAAGCGCTGATATTTAAGATGGGTAATAGCAGGGTGGTTTAACCCGCTGCCCGCCCTCCCTTCCATTATAATAAAATTGTAGTAATTTGAAAGTATGGATATTTGTGAATCAGCATTTTTTTATACTATGGATTTAACAAAGTCTAGATCAAAACTGTATTCACAATTTGTCTTATAAATCTTGCATCAGATTAACCACCACAGGGTGTTCAATTGATATTGAAATATTGGATTCTAAAATCAACGCCTATCATCACATTAATTTTTTTTTTTTTGGAATGACTTGCACTATAGATTATGATGTTAACAATTTTAATTAGAAAAGTATAACTACATTTCAATATTAAACATATCAATATTTCATTTTATTATTATTTAACAACCTATTTTCTATCAATTAAATAATTTTTATAGTATGTTGTGTATAATTTAATCTAGGTACACCTACAGTACATAAGATGATTTTGTTATCAAACTACATTCATTATTTTGAAATCTAATATTTTTTAAAGTTTTTTTTACTTTTTTGAATGGCATCATACATTATTAATTTCATATTCTGAAGCAGAATATTGTTAGGAGTATTTTGAATTTTGATACGTAAAAACATTAATTTGGTAGTTTATGAGTTTTAAGTAGAGTACAGATTTTTTTTGCACTAAAAATTATTAAAATACCATATGATATGTAGTAAAAATTGTGAAAATTAAACCAATAAAAAATAAATTACATTGAATTAATTTATTTTTAATAAGTATGTATTTAAAACCACACTGTGATGTAATTTTTTTCAACTAAATGTTAGTACAACAACTACATAGATATAATCCATTATCCAATCTGTAACTTAAACTGTTATATTTAAGTTATATTAAAGTGATTTGTTCTTATTTTGTAATAAAAAAAAGTATTCATAGTTATGGTATTAAACCAATGAAATATACCCAAAATTAATAAGATCAATATAATATTATCATAGTTTTACTATTACGTGTGATGTCTCTACATAAAGATTATAAATTACCTATATTATACTTAAATGGTTTTGTATGGGTGTTTAAAAATGTTTGTTGCACCTGATTTGAAATTGCCCACGTCTATGAGTCCATATTTAAAACCAGATATTAGACATAAAATAAATACTATAGTCCATACTCTATAACTACTAATTATTTAATATTAATTCAAATCCTTTATATTTAGAGCAAACAATGCCAAATCTTACATGTCACCTTGTTCCAAAATAAACTAAAGGATCCAAAACAACTTGAAAATATTAACAACGAGTTGTAAGTACCTACCTACTTAAATATTCAAGATTCAAGAATACTACATAAATTTAATTACTATACAATATAGATTTAGTTAATTCATTTAATTTATTAACATTTTTGATTAAAAATATTGAATAGATCAATATTTTTTAACTCGTTCAGATTAATAATTTACATGTAGTTATTAATATTACGTTTTATGTAAATATTCTTATAATATGTGTTAAATGTTGTTAGATATTAAATAATTTAAGATGCTAAATAACCTTCTATTACAAGGTTTGCAATAGAGGTAGCGTGGCCGAGCGGTCTAAGGCGCTGGTTTAAGGCACCAGTCTCTTCGGAGGCGTGGGTTCGAATCCCACCGCTGCCACAAAACTTTTTGGATTTCCTTTAATTTTAATTTTAAAATTTTCATCAAATATTTAAATTTTGCTATTTACTTATTTATTTTTCATATAATCGAAAAGAAATTTACACCGTCTTTTATTTATATTTAACAACAATCGTCCTAATGACCTTAATGATAATAATTTTAAGTACCTATTCACAATATAATAAAAATGCATATCCAATATTCTGATTAAAACATATTTATAATATAATATTTTTACAAAAAACTTATTTTTGACTGCTTTTTATTGCAATGATTTTTAAATTTTAATGAAAATTGTTAACGAATTTGATGTTTTTTCACAGAACTATATGGCATTTGAAACGTTAAGAATCAAACACTTTCAAGACAACTATTATTGGACACGTCAATCTGTGATACTGCTGTGAGTTATTCAATTCTCCGCAGTTATCTAGATTATTTTATTATTCAACTTATTGTTAAAATTATTTAATTTAATTTTTAGTTTTAGTTTTATTTGATCTTACTCGCTACTTTTTAAAGTTTTTGTAAGAACGTATCCTCTATTTATATATATATATTTTTTTTAATTACTCATTATTATTTTTTTAAGCTTTTACTAACATAACTTACAGTGATCTTTTAGTTGACAAATGGCATATGCATAATGCGGTCACTTTTTTAAAATACATACGCTTTTACCACGCGTACACGTCTGTACGCGGTACATATATACATAAAAAAACAACAAAATATGGTATCAGTTTAGTACATTTTAAAAACGTAAAAAACTATAGTGGATAGCACCCACTCATTTAAGCGTGCTTATAATGATCCTCTCCCCACTTTCAAAAATCAACTATTGTTTATTATATTGTCATTATTTCGTCGTGTATACCGTATATACATAAAATATTTTATTTATTATATGCGTGTACAATTTATTCGCGACGTCTGCTCGTTTCTACAGCTATTGTTTGTTCGAGATTTATGTTTACGAAAAACAATACTATAATGTTTGCAATGTTTTTAAACACAGAACCGATTAGTATATAGCAAAATCGTGTTTTCTTGGGCGAGTATATAGTGTATAGTATATTTTACTGTCTCTATATGCTGCATAGTGCATAACAGGGTATTATTTGCACTTTGCTGCAGAACATAATATTAGTGTACCTGATATTACGTGCGGTTTTAAATTTTCATATTTATAATTTTATTGTTTGGTTTGAGATTACCATAAATCGTAATCACACAAATTAATAAGCGTATGTGTTATTTACGTACCGCGACGACGTCATTTTGTACTATCATTTTTATTAAATTGTACTTATATACGAGTATAAAATATAGGTACCCATATATTACAATAGTATTGGTAATACTACTATTATAAATACCGCTACTGTCGAAGCTTAATATTTTATTATAATTATTATATTATTAATTGTTCATAAAGTATGACATAACTGATTCCTAACGTTATTTGAACTTATATTTAATGATCGTGTATTTACTATGTATTTTTTTTTCTTAAATACCTACTGTTTTTTTCAAATTACTATAAAGTATAATAATTATGTTGTTTTTTCTCATTGTATACTACTTATAATATACTACCACTACTGTTACCACTTGTGGCCAAGTTTTTTGGAGTTACGGAAATTAAACTCTTAATAAACGAATAAAAACAATAATTTCAATGGCATTTTTATTTTACTCACTGTATTATGTGTACGCCAATTTTAGAAAATGTCTCTGATATTTCCTCGTTGAGTATAGTACCTATTTCTATTTTCACGATTTTTATATTTGGGCGTTTCTGCACCATAGTTTTCGATTATTCGAGAAGGATCTTCGTGAACATTCTACCGTGTTCATATATTATATAGATAAATAAATCAAAGTATTAAGGATCTTAAGTTTGATGACATTCTAACTGGGACATAATTATTGTTATTCATTTATTATATATTTATGAATAAAATATTTTCTATTTTACACGGGTTTGTGAATCATATTACAATCTAAATCTAACCTAATAACCACAATAAACTAATATACAAAACAGATGTATACCAAATATACAATGTTGAATAAGCACAACACTAGTGGCTTTGCGAATTTATTTTTTTTAATATGTAATTTAAAGTAAAAATTAGTGATTAAATGATTTAATAATTAAAAAAAAATGTTTTGGGTTAATTATCACTATTATATTTATATATATATATATATTTTTAAAATTTATTTATGTTATCAATGGCAACACTATGTATATATATATAAGTATTCGATTTTTGTCTGTTTATTGAAATAAAAGAATTATTAAAAATAATTGAACTTTATACCTTAGAATTGGTTTATGCGAGAATACATTTAATTGGAAATACCACATTGAGCATTTAATCAGCTTAGTAAAGACATTTTTTAATATATTTAAAATACTTAAACTAAAATTAAATGCTTAAGTTTTAAGAATAGTAACACTAGTAGGTAAATTCTATTATTTCATATGTTATAAATTTATAATTATAAAGGATGGTACTTTCAAAACTAATTTCACATAATTAAATGCCATTATTAATTCCTTTAATAAAATATTATCTTAAAAAACGACATCCCACTCGAACTATCGTAATATATAAAAGAAATGCCTTTAATTTTAATAATCTAGAAATACTTCATAGAAATCATTTAATTCTTATATGAAAATAAACATCTTACTAATAAGTAATAAACCGGAATACAATTTTAATAATGCGTAAAACGTAATGTAAATCTTCCTATAGGCTGTATGTAATATGCATACACATACAGAATGTATTTGGTATGTTACCTTCAAATATACTTGTACTAACTTGAGTATTATAAGAATATTAATATTGATTACTAAATTCAAGATGTACATTTAAAATTTAAATTAATTCTCTGCTTAAATAGTAGATATTAAGTTTTAATCATGTATATATTGTAATATTAAGATTCATCCAACCTAAAACAAGTATACTTACACTTTACAGTTTGGGTCAGAAAGTATTTTGTTAACATTTTAAATGTATATTAATGTTTCTGAAATAATGTTATACATATTACTTATTCTATGTCTTATAAACCACATAATATACATTTTTTTCTTGTTTTTAAGGTCCATTTAAGGACTGAATTTTTCGTTTACTGTAGATTTTAGTAGTACACGAATGTATGTAGGTATTACCTACATTAATATTATTTGGTATTATTTTTATTATTATTGATTATCTTGGGCTTAATTTTAACAGCATACATTATCTAAAAAATATTTTATTAACCTTTCTGAGAATTTGGTTGTATAAGTTTAGTTTAATTTTGAATATGTAATTAATTAGTTACCTATAAGCAGTAATGTACTTTTGGTGATCAATATATTATTGACCCTTCGAAGACTATGGACTGTATAAATCTTTAAATTTTCTAAAATAAAGAAATAATGCAATGTATTTGACAATTTTAACATAGGTTTATTAAATAAACGTTATCTTGTTTTCTGGGTTACAAAAATAACTAAATAAAATTATTTTGTGTATTATAATTAGGTACAGAATCATCGTTACATAATTTTTAAACAAGTTATACTAGTAAAGGCATATTTTTTTTTAATGAACATCTATGTACCTATTTAATATTATTTAGTGATTAAGGTACCTATCGTAATTACTAATAACTAATAAGTATCTACGATTTGTTTGGGTATAATCAATGAAATGAGTTATAACTTATAAGACTTATGAAAAAACAATAAATTAGGTTATGGTTTAGATTTTAAGTGAATATAAACTATTTTGACCAATTCTCGCTTTAGTTTTTTTCACAGTTACTCCGCTGATATTATCTGATGTATTTGACGTTTGAACCCATACAGAGTATATAATATAACAACGTTTTGGAAAGTACACTTCATTTCACTCATCTAGATTCTTCAAATATCATATGAGTTATTATAACCAATTAACCACACGTCCAAAATTAAATGTGTATAGGTACATACAAATGATGAGAATAAAATATTATTTGCGGTGTAAGAATACGTATTAAAATAAAAAGCTGTTGTCGTTCAAAAAAAAAACTTAAATATCCAATTTGTTCATAATTATTGTTTTTTTGTGACAAACTCAAATAGCGTAAAAATATATATATACAAATACATGTACTAAACGTTTATATATTTTACATTTCGATATAATGAGAGTTTCCTGTTGAAAGAACCGTCCGTTATATAATAATATACAGTAATAAGCGTGTACGTAAATTAAGAATATGGGCGCAATAAGAGTACATAGGTACCTATATAATTACAATATACGCATGAATCCTATTATATTGTGACTATTCGTTTAAAACGTATAGTCGGTATATTTTTTTTTTTTTTTTTGGTTTTTTGACTTTGACGTACGTAGGTATTCGTTGTTTTTATTATTATTACTGTTGCTGTATTTTAGCTCAGCGCCGTACGCCCATCGCGTGCGTACCACACGAGACGTCGTATATACCTTTACTATATATTATAATTAGGACCGCGCGATGCTGGTAAATTATGATAAACTACGCGCCTTGGAAGGTTTTGCTATAAATTCGCAAGCATAAAATAATATTATGCCATTTGTGTAGTCTCGCGAATACACAATATGAACATTAAACCTACCTCACGGCCGGGCGTGTATATCAATGGCGTATAATGGGCCCGCCGCGTTTGACGCCCCTGTACACGTCAATATCCGCTACACGATATTTTACATATATTTTTGAACCGCCAAAATATGTGACGTGCACACCTATCCAAATCGCGTGGGCGTCGTGTACGTATAAAATTATAATAATTTACGCGAGATTTCATGTTGAATTCGTCGTTCATAATATACAGGTACCGGTTGCCGAAAATTGTATAATTTTTTTTCTTTTTATATTTACTACCTAATTATTATTACTATCGTGTGTTTGATTCCAACGTGTAGTGCAATTTATTAGGGTCGCACGCTTTTTGAACGCACAATAGGTATAAAATATTATGATAAACGCTTGCCGCGGGTTAGGTATCGGATACACGGGGCTGCTCCTCGAGTTGGTTGTAGCTCATTCGGCTCCCATTTTCCTAAACGGCTCCCGTCAATAAGTTTTACGAACAGGTGAATTTCCAAACGGCTCCGGTTTTTTACATCACAATAAGTTCATTTTCATTTTATACAGACTTAAAACTGCCTCAAAAGAGGTGTGGTTAAACTTTTGTTGGTGTAAACTAGTAAATTATAAAATTTATACAGAAAAATCATAGATTGTGAATTTTTTATTAAAATAATGTTTAATTTTAGTGTTAAAAAAAATCATACATTAGGCATAATTTTTATTATATAATCCATACGTGTTATTTCACTAGATGAAAATTTGACTCATAATCAACTCTAGTTCTTTTAAAAATTCAAGTGAACTGACATGACTGACCTTTAATTTGATTTTTTTTTCTACGGAAGCCATTTAGGTATTTATCTGTTTGTTAGACCTTTTTTGATGGGAGCCGTTTGGAAATAAGCATACAATATAGACGGGAGCCGTTTGGGATCCGACGCTCGAGTTAAGGTTTTGGGTTCATTATATGTAGTCCTGTTGATTGTCCATATAATATTATCAGTTATATATGATATAATACATATCTGTTGCAGTCTAATAATAAAAAAAAACAAAAACAAATATTAAGCTAAATTATTATGATTATATTAATTTATTTGTTGATTTAATAAAACTGTATAAGAAGTTATGTGTAAAATAAGTACCTTGGTATATAGATATTTAATTACTTTAAAACTTGCAAGTTAACCTGATCATGATCAGCGCATATTTCTTGGTTCCTTTTTATTTTCAATAATGTTTTAGGTATATGCTTCAAAAATTCAGTTGCATAACTTTCCAAAATTAAGTTGGGCAGATAATATATAATCGATGTGCTGCAGTGTGTACTGCGTGAATGTTGTGCGTTCCTATTTTTAAGGTCGATTTAAAAATATTTGATTCTTTAAATAACTCACGTGACTGTGATTTGTAGACGAGTTATTGTCACTAGGCCGAGTGCTGATTTTTATTTTTCCTGGGCAGTCATTAAAATTAATCCACCTCACAATCCATGTATTTATTTTTGAAATTATACATTTATTGGCTGGTATATTATGAATATATATAGGTACCCAACCCACAAGACCACAAGTGTATTTGTGATGCGCTTGATTTATCAGTATGGTGCAGTGGATGAGTAATAATGAACCTACTAGTGGCTATGATCTACCTATTCTAGTATTCTACCATGTATTAATATAAACCAAGTATTTCCTATACCGGAGGTGGTCAAATGGTCGATTTTAAAGTCGATCGTATCAAAATGTATTTTTAATCAATTTTATCACCCGTCGGAAAAACAAAATAATCGACGATAACCTATTTATAGTTGTGGTCAACATGTTTATGTAAAACAGCTCTTTTTCACATGAAAATTATTAAATATGACTGCCAAGTTACACTATTTACGATGTTCATTTGGAGCAGTGTCTTGGTTTAGCGCACAGCAACTATTCTCCAGATTATGAGCAACTTGCCAATGATACCTATGCAAAATGCAAATATGCAATATCACTCTTCCGCACATCAACAAAATAATATATAAATTAGTTAATTTTTTTTTAGATTTTAGAATTTAACTGTAAAATACATTTTAATTTCGTTGCATATACAATTATTATTGTTAATAATTATAGGTAAAAGCCAAAACGTATACTCAATATGCTCAGTATGCGCCTGCATACTTAAATGTCTTAAAATAAACTAAAAAACAACCATTTTAAAAGTATCCATTGACTTTATAGTTTATTTACACTTATTTCGAACCAACGACTAAGGCAACGGAAAATAGGCAGTGCTCAATAGTAAAAATATATAATTTTTTTTATAGATATCGATCCACAAAAGAAAAAAATGTTATTAGTAAATCTTTGCCGAAAAAAAGTTTTACCATCCCAATAGCTGGTAGGTACTATACCTCTACTGGCTACTATAAGCGACACGCGTACTACCATCACAACTAAACTACCAAAATATTATATAGGTTTATAGTGTTTATACCGTAACCGTATATTATATACCTAGTATAAATACACAATGCCATACACTGTCACATAGGTTCATTACATAGGTATAAGGTATATATATAAGTGGTAAACGCCCAAAACGATTCTGTGAACTACCTATTGTACTCATAGATAAATATAAACCTAACTTAACCTCGAAATATGTGCTTAGGTATTATAGTCGTAGTTAATATTTATGTAGGTACTAATTATTAAGTACCTGCTTAATAATTTTACTATATTATACAATATACGCCAATGAATAGTATTATTGTATACGTTTTCTATATTTTGTTTAGCCAAAAAAAAAGTTAATCGAAAATTAAAACAAAAACGAACAAAGCATCGCGTAAAATGTTAAAATTATACTTTTTAATTCCGTTTAAATTATTAAATTTGTAATTATGGTACTATCAGGTTTATTTACATTTTATAATAATCTGCCCGTAGATAAATCATTTAAATTGCCTCGAGTATTATAAAATCCGTTGAACTATCGAATTCATCGCGAATGAATAATTTAATAATTTAACAATACAATGTTGTAAATTATCGCTGAATTTTTAAGCATTGGACCTCGAGACATCTTTTTTTGGCATATCATAGTTTGAATTTGATTAATAGGTAGGTGCTTATTTGTTGTTGTTTTATTTTTAAATTAAAAATATTATTACATTATCAAAATAGGTACCAAACATAAAGCACAAACACACAGAACAATAACCCAATAAAGAATTATTAATGAAAAAATGGTTTACATTTTTGTCACGTAAATTGCGCGATTAGCTATAGCAGTATCGCAATATATTATTATTTAAATTTAATATATAATATTATGCCTTTATGCTACACGTGTAACAGCTTATGAATAAACAAATAATATGAATTAAAATTTCTGTTCAAATTAACTTTATTCAATATTAAAAAAAAAAAATAATTTTAATGTTCACGTTACATAACATATGCGTATAGGCATTAAACTTTTAAACATATATTATAACTTTATACATATATTTGAAATAATGTGATAGGTTAGTAAATATTTTTTTCTGACAATGCCACTGCCTATGCTCGCTGTTATATCTTAAAAGTAAACTGCGTGTATCCTGTGATCAATAAATTGAAAATTAAAATTATAGAATTGCATGTTTAAATGTTTTATTACAAACTACATCTGCATTTTTACATTGTTATATTGAGTCATAATTTTTCAAAATAATTTCAATTAACGATAAATAGATTTGCATAGCATTGTACGTTTTGCTGCGGTGTAAATCAAATATAAAACCTATCAAATAAAAATTGTTTGTTATTTAATATTTTATGTACCAAAGTAAAAATGTTTTGCCTTTTAAGCATACATAATATTTACGCACATATATACCTATCTAAATATGTAATATGTACTTTTGTTGTTTTTAAGTTTTAAAAATATACGTCATATGCGAAATGATTGTGTAAACATATTCGTCACAACTAGGAGACCACAGTGTGTTGAATTAGAAAAAAAAAATTCCATTGACATAACTATAATAACAACATATTACTCATAAATCATAAGTGATTACTCATTAACATTACCATATAGATACATATATTATAATAAACGACAAAATTATGTATAATATGTATATGCCTATAGCAGTGGTTCTCAATCTTTTTAGTACCATGACCCAAATTTCCCCCGAAAAATCTTTTGCGACCCACATTGTTTCACTTTTCAAAAAGTAGTAAAAAAAAAAATGTATCATATAAATATGTGAACATTTTTATTAGGTATTTAGGTAGTATGAATTATTATTTGTTACCTACTTAATTTTTGGTACTTTATTGCTATAATAATATAAGTATACTTAATAATATAAATAGTATATTTAATATTAATTTAACATAAATGTCTTAGAATCAATATTATTCAAAAAATTTTTCGTGACCCACAAAAAATTGACTGACGACCCCCAAGTGGGTCGCGATCCACAATTTGAGAAACGCTGGCTTATAGGCATAATACTCGTATACTCGATATTATTTACACCACTGGCTGTACTATACTAAATATCTGTCAGGTATTTGGAATGACCTAGAAAAATTACTGTAATCTTGATATGTGTGTCCTCATCAATCTAACATGATAAAACTATTCTTCAGTACGTGGAATTTTAGATTAATTGATGTTCTCATTATTATTATATATATTCAACTAACACCCAATGTCCTAATAATATATATTATTATATAAATGACTCGCGCGGTTTTCATTTTTCAGGTCTCATCATCAAAATGTATAAACAGATTACAATTTCTATTATATCACCCAAGTCCCTCGATAAAGTATTATCTATTGGATATAACAAGGTATTTGTTTTTTTTTTTATTTTTCAGATACTTTAATGATCTAGTCGATCACTAAACCGAATTTGACACGATCGTAGTGATGTGAAATTGACGTTTTATATTTTTGTTTTATAAAATTTAAATGGAGGAGTTTATTTATGAAGAAAACTAAAATATTCAATATTTTCCCTTAGAACTCTTTAAAACATTATAATCCGTTTTTATATACAATTAATATGACGACAATATATAGGTACTAATATCCTAGAAAATACTGAATTGGGTCCAATAAATATTTTTATGATTCGAATCCTACAAATATTGTTAAACAGTTTTAGTTGTCCCTTAATCATGCCTATTTTTTTGTCAACTATAATCACTTTTTTATAATTCTGTTCATTATAACTTCATAAAATTACGTTATTATGATATAGTTAAAAAAAAATATGTTGGTAAGTACACGAGTTTTCACAACAAATCTTCGTAATTTCACATATAACGGAATTGAAACTTAATAAACGTATAGTTTATAAAACTGAGTTTTTTTTTTTACTCAACACACGCCCTACGAATTTAATCTCTCGTAATTGTGTGTTCATAAGAAGTATTTAACACAAATAAAATAATTTTATAGGTAGATATTCATATCAAAAAGAACCTAACCATCCTTTCTAGTTACTATACTAGTCACATGACAAGAAATAAAGAAAATATATTGAATCCAATTCGATCATATGAAAATAAACTGCAAGATCAAATTCAAATTTCGAACACTAAAAATAGCCTGGGACTCGATTTAAGTGTTATCCAGTAATAGGTATACCTATAATATATTACACATTACACAGATGCAAGTTTATCAAAATCTACTTACGGATTTAGGAAATTGCCAATTCGTAACAATAGAGAAATATTTAGATTTTGGGATTTGACCGTAATATAATATTATGTATATAGTATATTATAATATATTATGTACTTTATTGAGAAAGTTCTAACTCCTAAGACGTACCAATATAAATAGTAGTTACAGCACTGGCAATTTAATCGGAAAGCTCTTAAATCTTATTTTATTAATAATAGTAAAAAAATGTCCTCGATATTTTAGCATTTGTATCAGTTGAGGTATTTAAATTAAATTAGGGCATGCAATATCACATACATAGAAATAAAGTATATTAAACAGTGTATAATAATATATTTATAATATTTATAAATGTATGTGATGAATGCATAAAAAAGATAATAAATTAGAACAGATTAAACATGAATATTATTTTTTCAATACCTATAAAGAAACTCCAAGTGTGCAAGTATTTAACTTCATAAATATAATATTTTACATATATAGAGAGATAACAACTTGTTCTGTGAATAAGCCATTGTTGCAATTGCTGTGTTGTTTTTTTCTGTATTCATAACGTCTTCTGTAGTGGATAAACAATATTGATATACAACGTTAACATTTTATTCGAATATAGGGACAAATCAAAATTCTATCAATAAGACTTACAGATGGTCTAGCTGTAGAGCTCTAGACTTCTACCGAACCAAATGCAAAATACGCATAAATATTCAGTTTGCAAATAGTCGCCTACTCCTCCTCAAAAAAATTAACCAACTAACTAAATAAAAGCTAAATTTAATGATCGCCAAAAATTATTTTTTTTGATCACAGTACGTAATGTGTACCTATAGCAGTTACTGTAGTATTTATGAAGTATTGGTAATTTGCTTGAATTGTGTGTGATAATTATCATCATATCATTGTCAATATTATTATTGTATACTTTTTTATTATACCTACATATTTTAAATGTGATTTGGAACTTAGTATGCGATTAAAATAAAAAAGTTGGGAAATACTGGTTCATATGAGGCAGGTAAATAATCAAATCCATTTGCCGAGATACCTACATCGAATTATTTTTCTTGTGTGAACATTTATATACTTGTCTTGATTACTTAAGCAAGTCAAGTTACTAGGAAAATCGCTAAGTGAAGCAAATTTCCTTACTTGCTTGATTACGATACAATACATTTTACGGACAAGTTATAATTGACCCAGTTTGCTTGAAAAAATTATAGTGTGAACAATATACTTGATAATTTATTTGCTTTAAGTTTAAATAAGCAAGTAGCTTGGGAAATTGTTTTGTATGAACGTCTTTACAGATATTACTGGTATTTGGTTGGGGGGACGGGAGTGGTAAAATATAATGATAAAAAAACTTCAAATGCTTTTGTGCATCGATCGATGCAGTTTCAGGATGTTCTTACAATCTTACGATGTATTTTGTGTTCATGGGCATCGGCCATCGATATTTACTACAGGCACGTTCTTAAGTAGGTAAGAAAATTAAGCATTTTATGGTTAATCTTATACTTATTATAATATTGCAAAATAAAAAATGGAAAATGAGATTTTTACTAACGGCTAATCTCAGAAATTACTGGACCTACTTTAATAAAAGTAATAGCAATATATTTATTAAGACTTGCTGTGTGTTTCATGATTTTTTGATTCTTATAGGTGCGGTTCATACGGGAATTTTGTTATGGCTCACGGAAATCTAATAAATATTTGTTTATACATATATTATACAAAGCTATTACCTATTTGTTTTTAAATCAATTTATTTTGACTAGCTGACCCGAAGTCATTGCTATACAAAGAAAATTATATTTGAATAAATTTATTTTTCATGTATAATTTATTCAAATGTACAACAAAAAACAATGTCCTTATGTTTGTAGTTTACAGACTCATAAACTACTCGATTGATTTTGATAAATGGTTTGCGTATCTCGGTCGAATAAGTTCATGTAGTGAAACACGAATTCTGATTTACATGGAAATTGAGGTATACTAAAACCGAGATACACCGATACAGCGTCGTATTTTATGTTAGTAAATATTTTCCCGGGCGAAGTCTGGTTATTCAGTCAGCGTATTATAAATATTCGTAATACGGTAGAGTTGTATTATAGTACTATAATAGTTTACAAATAAATTTTGTATAGACGTCAGAAAAAAATTATTTTGAAAACATTTTGACGGGAGTCAACTATAACCAGCCACTGTTGGCGTGTCCGAATCCATCCGGCTTGTTTATACATACGTCATCATACACGTCGCAGAAAGACGAACTATAATGGATAATAATACATATGTAGCTATGTATTTTATTATTATTATCATTATTAAATATATATGTATAGGTACCATATACCGCACACAAAATATGAAAGAAAACCGTCTCTTTGCGCGCATATATATATAGACGCGAGATCAGACGTGACAACTTGGCCACCGCCAACGCATACATAAAAAACATATAATATGCATATAATAATAATATATTTTATATTGTATTATGTACGTTATATTACACGAATTACAAGGCCAATATTTTTTTTAACAAATTTGAATTTTTCGGTTTAGAATTCTTCTCATGAGTATGTAATATAATATCTGCGAAATAATCACTATATTCACTATACGCGCTGAGTTTTATCATTGTTTTTTATTTCTATGCTAATGAATAGTAGACAGCCAATGGATATCATTATTTTTAACATCAAACGTATATAATACTGTATACGTCTATTGCCAAGTATCGAACACGTTCCTAATATCGCGTTCCTAATTGTCATCATTTACTTTTATCATATCTTGAGATAGTATTTATATATATACAGAGTGATCCATATAAATCTACATAGGTTAAGACAAGCGGAGTACAGTGGAACAGGGGTTGAGGGGTAGAGTGTAATATGTAGTTGGTCCACCGATCTGCTCATTTAAACTTTAAACACGCATCATATAAGTTTAAAGTTGTAAAAAATTAACTAAACTTTCACAATTAGATTGTTATACCTACCATCAACCTAGAAATACTCCGAAAAATTTCATGTTTCATAATAATATGTAAAATGAACGTTGTCATTCAAAAAAGTAAAAAATTAAAAAACTATAATGATAAAAAATATTAAAAAATTATTATTTTAGTTGAGTAATAAAAATATTTTTAAAAGATGTTAATTATATTTAATGTATAATTATGTACAAAAATATAAATTATTTACATATATGTATATATAATAATTATTAATTATATGTGTTATAATAATCATTATTGGCAACTATACTTTCCCCAGTGGGTAGTGTTCGTGTACCTATTGATAACTGTTCAAGCAATCTTCCCTCAAGAGACCATAAACACACAACTGTAATCCTGCGCATAATTAATATACTATACCTATATATAATACGCGTACTGCGTAGTACTACGTCGCTTGTCGCCTACTCACCAATTTTTTTTTCATAATCTGTGTAACTTGTACACTGTAGGTTCTTACTCCTTATACACGCATAAACAGCGTGCATTATGTATATAATATATAGGTACGAGAACATTTTATGTACAAACCGTTGACTGTTTGTTTATTTATTTTATTGTTATTATTATTATTATTATTATTTGTTCCGTACTTTTCGCTGGCACGACAGTGCGAATGTACGATCAAATAAACTCGGCCAAAGGTCAACGTATATTTAGAAAACCGTACGTGCTGCGTTCACGTTGAGGAACTTCATTCGAGCGCCAACACCGCACATAGGTATTATAGGCGTTTAGTATACTACGACACAAGACGTATGGTACTTGTATTCGTTATACCATTGATTATAAGTTATAGTAGCCAGTAGGTAGGTATTCTATCCTATATTGTGAGTATATTGTATAACAGACACACATGAAAGCACAGACTTACGCGTGAATACGAATGTGTAACGGTTATGCGAAAAAAAAAAACTAGTCGGATAAATGCGCCGATAAATAAATCGGCGCGATAAGTATCGAGTCTCGAGCACCTTAGTAGTATAACTATATAATAATATATTTTTACACGTAATAATGTTAGGTATAATATATATGCATTTTGGTGTATAGACAGTGTTATAATATTATATAGCAGGTATTGCACTCGCCGAGCCATTGTCTTTACATATTGTTGTAATGTTGTGGTCTGGTGACGCGAAGAATCTCGTTATATGTTTTTATAACCCTTTTATTACGTTTTTGCTGATCCACGGCGTATACCTATATGTACATAATAATATAACAGTCTACACTCGTTGTCGCCGCCAAACTCGCCGTGAGTCGGTATAAAACCGACCTCCTCCGTAGGGCTCCATTACATATTATATTATACTTATTGTATGTGCGCATAAATCTAAATTCGCATCTGTTGTAGTGCTAGTGCATGCTTAGTAGTTAGTGCTTACGAATATTATGTACCTAGTAAATATGTATATTATAAAAATATTATGATATAAGGTAGTATAATGTATCTTTTGCGTTGGACGGTTATTCATTTTTGTTTCTATTTCCGTATTATGGCTTTAAAATTAAAATTAAATTAATTAATGTTTTTATTTAATTTATACTATTTATTTACTTAACTTAACCTATGATGGAATGTGCCCTGTTTTCGTTTTAATGTAGAGCGAATACTTTTGTAATCCCATTACGAACTATATACAATTTACATTTGTATTTTGAATTTAACAATTATCAACACCACAAACGACGTTTTTACGAAACAGTTTACGCAGTAGTCTTTATAAAACGTATTTTGAAAGTTACCAATAATATGTAGAACACATCGAATAAGAAGTCACTATTGTACTAACTACTAGAAAAATAAACTATAGGTATAGTAGCTCAGTAAGCTTGAAAACCGAAAAGTACTAAAAATTCACTTAATAGTAAATTACGTTGGTAATATGTAATATGTATGTATTATAATAATTATGCTAATTATTTATATGAAGATAATGTTTTTCGTATTATCAACAAATAACAAGTAACTACACTAAGACAATTATAATAATACATTTGTATAATAATATTGTTTAATGCGGTTTAAGTAATTTATAAATTAACAACATATACTTCGAAATTCATAAATCATATGCTTTTATTTGTTTTATATAATAAAAACACAACTTTTTATTTTAATGTATTCTGTAGTTTTATATAGGTATCTATTATCTACTTAATAAATAAATTTTAAATAATATTAAATGAGAGCTTTTAAGTATAAATACGTTGTTATGTCTTATGTGTTTAATACACATGTATTTATACGTATTACACTTTGCACTGTGAAAAATAATAAAACCATGAATATTCTTTTATTAATTATAAAACTTTTGGTCAATGAAATATTGTCAAACAGATACAAAATTGAAAAAAAATTAGAATATGAACATTTTAAGAAGATTTTTACTTTTAGAAATATCACCAAATACTCAAAAAATAACTAAAAAATGTTGTTATTGTATTTTTTTTTTTGAAATATATTTTTATCTTATATAAGTAAAACAAGATTTGATAAATTAATTTTAATTTTAATTATATTATTATGATGTACCTATAACTACTTACTTACGATGTGGAGTACGTCATCAACCAATCATGCAATATAATTGTATTTGTTATAGTCATACAGTTATTTAAATTTTTAAAATTATAATAATTATAATGTGAGCAAGAATTTTATCTATAATTTTATACAGCAGGAATAGATATCATTATCCCGTATATTAGGATAACTGTACGTTTTATAATAAATTATCAGTGAGTAAAAAAAAAAAAAAAAATTATCAAACATAACGAAATTAGTTTTATTGTATTTAAATGGGCTTGATAGTCAGTGCTGTGTAAAAAACTCTAAAGGTAAGGCTAGTATAAAGATTATACCTATCATTTAAAATTTATAAATTTCAGAAGGTATGTATTGATTCATTGAATTCGTCTAGAGGACACAGATGATGTATTATTGATACAAAAATGAATAAAATTTGACTAAAAAGTAAATACATAGTGTCATAATTAACCAAGATCAATGACTAAAAATTCTACAGTTATCCATGAATAATTTTATTGAGTTTTATATCTATAAAATATTAATTGTTTTATTAATAATTTTTAAAGTCTACTATATTGACCAGTATTATAATTGGATAAATTTTATAAATGCAAATTTATTGATTTTAATAATTATATTATATACATCATTGAATAAGTTATTTATTAATCTGTGCCAATTGCCTAATCATATTTTTTTTCCTCAACCTAATAATTTGAGTAGTACTAGTCGTTGAACGCTCTTTTATAGTCTTCAATGTTTAAATTATATTCATTTTTGTTTATTACAATTTACAAATTGTATGTAGAATAACTAGACGAGTACCATAATTATGCCAATTATTATGATACATATATCGTATATTCCTAATATTAATTATTATATTAATTAACTCATTGTTTTGAATAAATCGTAGATCTACAATATTATGACGAGGTTATAGTATCGTCCATTGTTATACAATACACATTAAAGTTCATGGACGTAAACAGTAGAGGATATATCTTGGGATGAATGACCTTTTTCTGAAAATTAGTTTTCTAGTAAAAAGATGTTGCTTATAAGAAACACTCAAACACTATTAATTTTCAATAATATAATTTTGATTAAAAAAACAATTATTGTTTATTATATATAGTAATTAAATTATTTAGGTATCTCTATATTTTAGGTTAGATTTTAAATTGTTTTTGTTGAATAGTATAACCAACTGGGCTTTAAATTTTAGATAACTAAACGTATTCATTGTCACGCAATATTTTCTGCCAATAGGCACTAAAAATGTATTTCAGAAGTTTATTTGGTACTGGTCTATACGTCTAGTTGACCCCCGCCCAGAAATCAATTCCCCCGCCACACAGGTTTAGTTGACGCCCGCCACTTACATCTCTAGTATTTTCGATGTTATAATGCAATATTACGTTTTTATTATATTCCTAATAAATTATTTCTTTTAACCTACACTAAATGATGTATTTCCTGAGAATTTAATTGCTTACACATATTTTTTTCATAAAGTTATTCCAATCTACTACAGTAGATTTACTAATTCCACATTGATTTCGTACCTTAATTTGTATATCAGGATATTTTATACATTTTATAACATCGAAAATACAAGATATGTAAGTAGTAAGTGGCGGGTGTCCACTAAACCTGGGTGGCGGGGGAATTAACTTCTGGGCGGGGGGTCAACTAGACCAGTACCGTACGTTTGTATGGTTTATATTTTTTGCTTAGATCATACCTAAGAATAATATTTGAATTCTATAAAATCTACTAACTTAATCAATATTATACTTGTTTTATATCTTGTTCTGTATTAGATCATATATACTTGATTATTGACGATTGACTACATATTCAATAGAAAATGATAGTGTCTATAAATAATTTATATTAATGACTCCAAGATGTAAAGTATATATAACTATTAATAATCAATTAATGTTTACAAATAAGTATTGTAAAATTAATATAAATAAAGTACAGGTATATAAAATAGAACAAAATTATTATTATAATAATTATAATAATTATTAAAATAATTATAATTATTATTACATAAATAGAGGTTTTACAAGTGATGATGTAGGTATAAGTTATAGCTGCAAACCAATATAAACAACTTCTCTCATATAAACATTCTCCGTTCTTGGTTGGATTAGAATGGTTTGGCGAGGTTAGGTGTCGCTGTATTTAGCATGGTGAGTAAGGTATATTACCTAAATATCATAAATACATTGAAATAAAGAAAAAAAATAAGAGGTTAGGACGTTAGGTTATATTGTTTTATTGTATATCATGAAATACGTAGTCATTTTATCATTTATGTTTTTTTTATGCCAAATATCTGAAATCTGAATATATAATAAAACATCAACTAAGCATTGTAGCAAAGAGAATATGACTCAAGCATATAAGATCCCGGGACTTATATTTTAGATTTTGTCAAAATTCATTTATTCGTTGTATATACACGTTTTTCTAGAATTATTATTATTATTATTTTAATATTCACTACCGCCAACGTTTATTTTATGATAAGTAGTTATATTACAAGTACCTATAATGGGTGGTTTGTATAATGAACGCATAGTGTATTATATTCACGAATCTAATAAATAATCCAAAATGATTTTTTTAGTCAGGTATTAGCCAACGGCAGTATTATATTTAAATGTGCATTACAATATATTAAAGAATACATTTGTAAATTATAACTGATAGTAGTTACAATCTACAAACATGTTGTACAATATTATGGTCAATATGATACAATACAGTCGAATTTGGTAGGAAATTGAGAGTTTTCGAGATGTCATTCGATTTAAAAACTTTGATCAAACTTTTAATAAAATATTTTATGAAAAATGTAAGAATAAAATATAAAATATTAGCGCAGCTAATAAAAATGTATACCAAATAACAAATAATATATAGTAGCTAAAGTAAAATAAAATATAAATTATAGACGTTAAAAAAAATTAAAGGCACTTCTATATTAAATTCCGAGTGAAGCAAGGAATGTATTTTAATTCTAATTTATTTATTTTTCTTATATTATTCAATTACCTAATATTGGAGATATTCTTATGTACAATGAGCATTTTTAAAAGATACTAAAAGCCTATTACTTAATTTTCAGTAGTAAATTATGCTTTATGGTATAGTATTAACTTTTTCAGCTTTTTTCCTCTTACTGACGCGTCTGAGTCTCAAAATGTTTTTTTCCGAGCTATATATATCTATTATTTATAACACTCACAAGTCACAATTTAATAGTTAATAGTTATAAGTTTCCCTCGAATCCAGAATTATTATATCATCCACGTTTTTAAAAACAAAATATATGCTTTAACTAGGTGTGATGGTGTGATGACGAAATATTGAAAAAAAAAAAATTTAATTATGTATATAATATTATATAATAATGTTAGTTATAGTTTTTTTAAAACCTTGAATAATCAGTGTTCACATATACATTCGATATCAAATAAAGATACTCGTTTAGTGTTTACTGATTCGTCAACCTTAACAATTAATATTAATCTATGAATTTATTATAATGTATAAACTGTCAATTTAAAATAAATATAAGATATATTAATAACTAATAATGTATTAGAATATCGTATCATAAATAAAATATAAAATTTAGATTTTGAATGAATTTGAAAATTTAAGTAATGATTATTATTGTTATTATTATGATTATTAATCATATACAAATATAGTTATATTATAACACATTTAATAATAAAAATACAAAAAAAAAAATTATTGTTAAGATATTTTTATATTTAATTATTTTACAATACTGAGAAATATTCAAGTACTTATATGGTTGCTTTGGTTTTGTCTAAATTATGTCGATCACAACTATGCTCTATCCAGTAAGAGAACATGCCGCGGACCTACGAAAAATGGTTCTTCTACATTTCCACGCAACATCCTACTATCAGGAATAATTCCACTATGGCAGTGTCTCACGAGGGGATGTGTAAAATTGGCATCTTCTCTTATTGAATAGAGTATAGGTTTGTCAGGACAAAATTCGAAGTATAACGTTTTACCCAAGTATCGTAGGAAGTTCTCGTTTTACCCGGGTATATCTGAGGACCTGAGGTTGTTTGTCCGATTTCGTCTTCTTCCCGTAACATATAATTATGTAAAAATATTTATCATAATAAAACATACGTATCATGTTTGTCGTAAATGGTACATAAACTTCATAAAGTAATTTAATGACATTCAATACGCCTGGATCCCAAAAAATATAAGATTTATGTTTGCACTTTATTCGTAAAATTAACAATTATATATTATTAAACGAAACGCTACCACATTTAATTATGAAAAGTTTTAATTCTAACAATTATGTCATTAGTTAAATTATAGTGTTATACTATTGTTTATATCCATTACAGGCGTAAGGTATACGCAATAATTTTTCATCCGGTGTGTATGAAACAGAATAATTAGTTATAATTAAGGCTTTTAAATCCTAATGTTTGTATACTAAAAGTGTATTAATATAGGTACTACTAAATGCTTAGATAAATGTATACAACTTTTTGATAAACCATTATTTATAAAACTATAGATTTAAATTTAAATTTTATTTATGTTCATAAATCATAGTTATTCACCATGTTTATTATCAAATATAATTCAATCTATAAAATTAGTAGTGAGTCATTAAAAGCATAATATATAGATAAATCACTTCATCGGTATAATAATACCATGTCTGGATGTCAATACTTTGTATCAAAAAGTAAAATTGATTTTGTATAATTTTTTATTTGTGAATTATCATTAAAATATTATTTAGTACCTACCAACATTGCTTAATTAATATTTTGTATTTTTATAAATTAACTAATCTAATAACGAATAACGATAATATGTTGATATTTTTATTCTTTGCAGTATGATTTTTTTTCTTGTAGTTACGAAAAACTACGTGACATAATAGATAGATAGGTTTTACATTTTATGAGAGTATAAAATATTAGCATATGAAAACATGACGTGGTACCTACTATATTATATTAAGGGAGTGCGATACTTTACCACTCACTGCTGTGCTGGACATAATATTATAATATTTATAAATCGAATGAAAGGAATTCAGATAATAATAATGTTATATTAAGACTTTTTTTGTTATTTCTTATTATCTATGTATATATTTTTTTTAAAATAAGATAGAGCTTCCTGCATAATAAATAACTATAATAAAAACAGTTCAACGATTATAAACAAATGCAGATATTATAACGATAATTATAATGTAATTAAAATTAAATAGATATATAAATTATAATAATAGACCGATAATTAAAATAAAGTAAAATAAGATTATAATAACTAAAAACCTTGCTTTAAGTTTTATGGGATAAGATAAAGAGATAATTACTATGGAATGCTATTATTGTGTTTTCGAGACAACGAATAGGCTCGACTGCGCATGTGAATAAGATTTTAAAATTGATATCCAGTAGTTAATTTAAAACTGATTCGAGACGAGTTAGAAAGGTGTTTTGAATCTTGGTTCAAACTTCATATGATTATTTCTTTAAGGATGATCAATACGGTATTTATAAAACATTTTTAGTAGGTATATAATTATTATGATTATTATATTATTTGTCTTGCTTTTTTTCTAAATTTATCGGATAGGTTAATAGATTCATATATTCTCAAACACATTTTAAAAGTATTATTTTTATGACATTTGGATAATTTACGAGATTAAAACGCCTTGTTTTCAAATTTAGTCATTCGTTGTATATTTTTTGATATTATACCTATTAATTAATATTTATGTATAATAACTATATTATTTGTTATAATTTATTGATATTTATCTATAACAGCGGTCCATTAATAATAGGGTATTCACAATGGGGAGGGTTCATAGGATCCGGAAATTATAGAACCCATCAATTCCTATTTAATCATCTAATTACTAGATTCTAATATATATATATATATATATATATACCGCATATTCTTTGCTAATATATGTTGTAATCATTTACAATTTTTTTTTTTTACATATTCACGATAAAAAATTTTTATCAAAATTATTATGCATTGTTGCCACTTAAAATAAAAATATGTGATTTGAATTTTGAAGTAATGTTATCTTGAATATAATCGTGCAATTAAGTTTTAATATTTTAGTAGAATTTAGCGAATGTTATTGGTGTAGAAATATCCAAAAAATGCACTATAAGAAAAAAATCAAATAGAGCGTATCCTTGAATATCGTCCATAGACGATTATATAGGTGACTATAGAGTGACAGTATTTATGTAGATAACAGACAATTTTATTAACTTACTAATTAATTTTTAAATCATAAATCAGTTTTCAAAAGTAGTGCTATTGATTTATCTATGTTAATATAAAAAATTAGTATTAAACATTAAGTTTTGTACTTATATCTTTTATAGGATTTGAATATTTATTTATTTCAACATTTACAAATGTAGAAACATTGCCGTTTGGGAATTTGGTTGATTTTTATTTATCGTCAACGGAAAACAATAATGCTTTTTTTAATATGAGAAACAAAAATAGCCAGTCAAGATGTTTATATCAAAAGTAACAATTACTAGCAGTTTGAATTGTTCAAAGAATTTTTTTTTCAAATAAACATATTCGGTAAAAGTATGAATGCCGGTAAAAACTAGGATTTACTGGTAAATTCTACCGACCACAGTCGGTAAAACCTAGGATACCTACATAAAATAGTTTAGTCAAACCACGATTGTTTTTTGTAGTTTGGACGTTTACAAACGAGATTTAGTAAATCTTAAAATAAATAACTAGCGTTGGTAAAAATCCAATAGGTATACAAAACAAAAAAATTAAATAAAATAAAAAATAAAAATATTATTATATTAAGTATATTAGTTGCTACTTATTATAATATATATTAGATAGGTACATACATTCATATTATAATTATTATGAATTATTATACTGCGATCGACTTTGGGAATTTTCATTTTAATACGTCACTTAAAATACGGTTTTATGAACTTTAAAATCGTGTTGTTGCAGTGAAAAATATGATGTATTATTGAACGAATAGTCAAAGAATCAAAATCTATCAATGTTAAAAAATCAATCTCTATCGGCGACTAATACAAGTATAAAACAAGGGAAAAAACACATAATTGGTAAAAAATTTCTGATTTTTACCAATACTACTTATTTAAATTAATATTTGCTAAATCTCGTTTGTAAAAATCCGAACTTACATTCTTTAATTAAATTATTTTATATTTTATTACAAGACGTGTCAACAACAATACCAGAAAGACATTTTCGATTTGTTCAAAGTTGAAAAATATCCAAAATCGCCAATAACTGAAGTTATGTTTTAATTATTTTGGAAATATAAAAAAAAATATAAATAACTTATAACTGTGTTTTTAATTGTATTATTGTGTAGACGACTAACGACTGAACGATGGATTAGTATAATAATGTCCATTCATCGAGATTCAAGACATTAATCCAGATATGGATAAAATCATCGATGAATTTGCATTAAAATTTCAATATGAATGCCATTGTCCGTGAATAGAAAACAGGCAAAACAGCTATTTGTGGAATTGTGTATAAATATTTTTGTTCAATATCTTAATATTCGTTAAAGATAATTTATAATATTTTAATTTCAACACGCATATTTATAATCTTTATAAATTGTAATGTTATATATATATATTATTTTTAGTTTTGTACAAATTAACTCGTAAAATTTGATATTTTAGATTCTGAGCGGAATGATGAATGTATTGATTTTAAAATAATGTGTGTTTTTTTTGTCTGTGTACACCATAACTTGTCAAAATAATGATTCAATTTAAAACTTCGGGTGTGATTTCCGGTGGCAAATTAAATATCCTTGGTGCATAATAACGGTCATAAGTAAGAAGTTTCCAGTAATTATCGCACCATTATAAGAAACAATGTTATGAACGTCTAAATGCTCTAAATTTAAAATTTTTACAAAATATCGTAAGGATAACAATTAATTATTCTCAAACGGTTTTAAATATTTGTTATTACTCAAAAAGTATAAGTCGTAAATACTTGAAAATTTTGTTAAGACTACCATTTTCTTTACATAATTTAATTTTCAAAATATTTCGCTTATTTTGAAGCTATTTATAGGCATTTAAAATATTCGTTTTTTTTTTCGGTTAAGTAAAAATACTTTAAAATTTAATACATAGTTCCTCATGAGTATGTCTATTATATATATAGTGATTCAAAAGTTATAAAAATACATAGGCACAATAATTTTTTTTAACAGCGTTTGTAGTTCAAATATTGACAAAATAATGAATAATTGCAAGTAATTTGGTAGTTAAAAAATTATAAAAAATGTTGTATAGGTATCCAAGAATTGAAAACGTAGTTCAATATTTTCCATAAATTTGGCTACAATAATTATAAAAGAAGTTAAGCGTTGTTCAATCAAAACAAATTTATCTTAAGTTTAAAGTTTTACGAAATCAAAATATAGGTATGCACATGTATAATATAACGATTATTTACAACCAAATAATTTTATATTTTTGTTAGAGTTAAATATTAGTTATTACTAGTCATAGAAACTTAAACCATACACCAGTTGTTTAAATTGGCATTATCTGTACATGATTTAATTTTCATAACATAAACCACCTTTTTCACCACCCTTTATAAAATATTTCCTAGACTGACAATTGACAAATAATCTGCGTTCAGAATCATTTTTCGTATACAATAATTGAATATTGGATTCAAATTTAATACATTCATTATAGTGACCTACTATACAGCAGAGCGTTACTCACTTGCGGGCCACCTTTTTTAATTATATTCTATTGCATCCCCATAATAATGTACTATTTGTACTAAATGTACTTATATGTAATATATATACTTTTAATATATTCAACATGGACGTATATGATTTTTGTATAAAAGACTTATTTGAATTTTTAGTTTTGCGTTTAAGTTTAGGGTTATAATAACTTATAAATGATCAAACTATAAGTAATCATGTTCATCATATATTCACATCGTAGGCGTATTGTATATTTATATATTCATAAATATATCCTTGAAATAACTACATTATAATATAATTTATTATAAAAGGCCAAATTCATTAAAAAAACCTTTTGGGTGACAAAAATTAAATTAGTTCACGAAAATTCAGCAAACGGAATGATGTAAGTACAGTGGAACCTTGATAATTCGAATCGGTCGGGGGTGAAAAAAAAAATTAAGTCATTGAAAATTCGACTTACAGAAAATATACGATGTATATATTGTAAGGCAGGAGTCAAAGCATTCTTTCAAGTTATAGAAAATTCGACTTACAGAGGTTCGAGTTATCGACGTTTCACTGTACGTCAAAAAGAAAAGAAAAATATAGATTTACGATGCGCCATACGGGTATCGTTTTAGGTTGCCGTAACCAAAAACAGACAATGTGAAGCCTAAATAACCAAATCCTTTAGATTTTAAACCATAAAATTACATAACACGATATATTACCAAAATAAACCTATAGGTAACGCACAATATATAGTATACGACATGTCTAATTTCACGATAATTTTCAAAAATTCTGATTTAAATAGAGGTATCTATTAGACCTGTACAAATATACAATGTACATAAATTAGTTTCGTTGGAAGATTTGTATTTTTGATGGCGATTGTTACACTACAATATGATATTGATAGGTATATTATTCATCGTTATAAATTATAGATCCTATAAGATTTCATTATTCCATAGTACGCAATTTATTAATAACAATAATAACCAAATTTACATAAAACTATACACGCTGCATAATATATTATCGCAAGCACTATAGGTGTACAAAATATAATGATAAAATCAAATATTCACATTAGAATTTGAAAAATTTGTGCTACATAGATAAAAACAAAAATAATTATTTTTCTCTTATACCAAATTAAAAGTTATATAGTAACTTTAATTACAATTATTTTTTTATATGTTGAAATAGTAAACTGTTAAGTTTCTCACACTTACATCATAGAAATTTATAATTATATAATAATCATAAATATAATTGAAATAATATAGGTATTTTAATCTTTTTAAGTGACTGTAATTCACCGTTTTGATGATTATCATAAAATCAATGAATAAAATACCAAATTAATATAATTATGTAATATGTTATTCTTAATTAATATAACTATATTATACAAATTATAATATTATATAGTTATTAATTATTCGTGTTAAATTAAAAAATTAATTCAATTTTAATCGATTTGTTAACTTATAATTCCTTTAAATTACTTTAATGTTTTGGAGATATATACTCAATTTTTTTTGAATAACAATATAACATAATTTAGTCAATATTTTAAGGACCATGTCCCAAATTTTCTTCCGAAAATCTATCGTAATCACCTATAGTTCTATAGTTCTATGGCTCTATAGTCTATACAATTTTGAAAAAAAACATAAATTTCTTACAATCTGTATAGGTAATTAAAAAACTTCCCGAGACCCCCAAAAATTGACTTTTGACCCACAGTTTGAGAAACGTTGTAACATATCACTTTATTTGGCATTAAATTATATTATATTATTATTAATTTTTTTAAATATTGTTCCACTTTTTTAAGCACAATGAGTACTTAGAGAATGTATTATATAAGTTATAAATTTAATAATAATAAAAAAAAATAGCGGGCAAGTGGGTACCGCTCTGCTGTACATTAGATGCCGTGTGAATCACTAGTATATATTATAGGAGGGTTAAATTTGAATTCAATGTTAATTATCATTGTATACGAAAAACGGTTCTGAACGAAGCTGATTTGTCAGCTTAGGATATAATTTTCAATGGTTTGTGAAAAAGATGGTTTATGTTTTAATGGCCTGAATACATCAAAATTTAAGTTCTTTTATAATTATTATAAGCTAAACTTATGGAAAATCTCGTATTAAATTTTCAACTCTTAACTACTTACACAAACATTTTTATGAATTATACCTACAAAATAATTTTCAAATATTCAGGAATTTGACGTTTTTTTGTCAATATTTGAACTTCAAATGCTAATAAAAAAAAAACTGTACCTATGTATTCTTATAATTTTTTAATCGCTATACGAATAACTTATGTGGAATTTCGTATTAAATTTTCAAGTATTTTGATAGGGCCAAAAAATTTTTTAGAAAAGTTGAAAATGTCAGTTGTCTATAAATAGCTCAAAAAAGTAAAAATATTTTGAAAATTAAATCATGTAAAGAAAGTGCCAATATTAATAACTGGTAAAATTTTCAAGTATCTACGACTTATACTTTTTGAATAATAACAAATATTTAAAATCGTTTGAGATGAATCGTTATCGTTACGCTATTTCGTAAACATTTAAAATTCATAAGCACTTAAAATTTTTCCTATAATGATGCTACGAGTTTTCTCTATAGCTACTTGAAGGAAACTTATGGAAAACTTAGTGTTGTATTTTTAATACTTAGTTATAAACACCAAAAATTTTATGATTTTTCAACATCAAAATTATTTGCAAATTTTTATATTTTCGACGGATTTCGTAAAAATTTGAAATAAAAACGCCTATAAAAAAAAGCTGTGACAAAAGATTTTTAATTTTTTTTTTAGCTACAATAAGAACAACTCATAAGGAACCTTGTATTAAATTTTCAAAACTTTTCATCCAAAATTTTTTTATCGTCACTTCAAAAAAAATTTCTCAAAAAAATCAAAAATTTCAGTGGTCTATAAGTAACTCAAAAAAAGTCAAACATTTTTGAAAATTTAACTGTATATAGATAACACTGACATAAACATTTGGTGAAAATTTCAAGTATTATTTACAGTGATTAGTTTTTGAATTACAAACATATAAAAAATCGATTTGGTCAAAAACTGGTTTTGCGTAAAAATTCCTGTTTTTCCTTAATTTTTTTTTGGTTTTTTCCGACTTTTGAAAAATAATGGGGATTTCAATAAATGACCTCCCCAATGCACCAACTAGATTCAATTTGTATCGGAAACCATCCCCAAAATTTGACATTGAAGCATTATTTCGACACGTTCTCGTATACACAGACACAAAAAAAAAACACACAACATTGTAAAATCAATAATCGCTCCGCTCAGAATCTAAAATGTTATGTAACACACATACTTTCAGCACCGTGATCTAAAAAGCTAGTATTGAGTGTATAAACTATGGTTCTATGAAGTATCAACCTAACGCATTTGGTTTTGTCTTTGCCCTTTGCAGAGTAAGAAATGATCTCAAGTTTGATATCTATTAGTCATTTTTTTTTTATTTAAGGAACTACGCAGCTACCTACAATAATGTGAGAATATTTTATACTATGTTATGCTTTTCAATACATGAACAATATCATTAAAATTTATATGATTAAGTATATAGTTATTTACATAAAATATTAATATCTGTTTAATTCATCAATTGTTATCATCATATTATTATTGGTAGGTAAATATTGTTAAATCAGATTAGTACATAATTTATTGTATATTCTAAATCAAAAATATCAGATTAGATTAGATGTTCATGGAGTGGTGCCTGAAAATAATGTTAGTATAAAAGCATTCTGTTATAATTATTATAATTTATAAAACATAGCATTATTTCGACTAGTTGTGCTGTACACAGACACACAAAAAAAAAAACACACATCATTGTAAAATCAAAACATTCATCACTCCGTTCAGAATCTATAACATAGGTAAGATAAACGTGTAAGTTCAAATTCGATTTTAGTGTCCCTATATAGTTTATAAGTAATAAGTTCAAGTTCTTATTAATAATTATAAACATATAGTATACCTACTTACAAAATATTTTAATTTAAATTAACTATTTGTAAATAATGGTTATTTTATTCAAAATATAAATCCACATTCAATTTATGTTATGCTTTTGTAATTTTCTACTATATTCAGTCAACATATGAACAATTACCCGATTTAAAATATATATCTACCTAAATATTGTAAATATTGTAAACATGTAAATATATCACTTAAAATATAGAAACTTTTCTCATCAATGCTAGTAACCACTAACCAGTAGTAAGAGAGAATATAATATTATTGCTGATGGATCAAATTATTAGTGTCACATTAATATTTAATTCATATTTACCTAACAAATAAAAATCTTGGAAACTCTTTTAAAACGTGAACGTTAAAAACATAATATGGACAGAATAGTTATACTTTATCATCTAGACGACTGCGACTGACTGATTAACACGTGAAACAAAATAATTATTCAAAAAGTAACAAGCTATTAAGCGAAATAGGTATCTACTGACATAAGAAAAAATTCCATCGTAGTTTATGAAATATTTGAAGATTACTCATAAGTCAGTACCTACCTAATACAATATACAACTTAATTTAAAAGCAAAATGTACAAAATACATACTTATAATTCTTTTATATTTCAATTATATCGTATTTTATACTTTTTCTTTTGTATCTAATATGTTTATTTTAGTACAGACTACGGAGAAGTACCTACTTTATTAATAATAATGACAAAAATGAAAAACACTATAACATTTTTTTTAAATGATAAGATTTAACAAAATACCATTTAATTAAAATTTACAATAATATTTTGTCTTATACCTACAAAAATTATGAAAATAATTATTTGAAATACCTATTTATAGTTTAAAAAAATTGTACAATTTTAACTGATAACTCAGTTTTAAATATTACCTTTTAAGGAGATATTTTCATACTTTACTTGACATTCCAATATTATTTTTTTTAATATGTGTTATTAATTTATTTTATTATAAATAAGTTAATACATTTTTATTTTTAAAAGATTTTATTTAAATTGTGTAATACTAAAAATAAAAATTTGAAATTTATAGAACTTCGTTTGTTAACATAATATTATGTTACCTATTATATATTATATTTAATTCAAATTAATAAAATTTCTCATCTCAACTAATAAAAAAAATCATAATTTACCCGATAAGCACAATGTTTATTTAATGCTGTAAGTATATGTGAACTTGATGAATTTATAAAAATTTAGATTATTATTAATTCATAATTAATTTACACAAATAAAACAAAAGTAATTGTTTGGTAGTTAATAAATTAAAATAACTTTTTAAACTGTAACAGTTTATTAGCAGTTGTTATCTATTTAGCATGCTTTAGTATACTAAGTTTTAAACATAGAAATAATAAAATGTCTATAGTTTTAACAGGGAAGCTGGCCTTGAATAATCAAAACACATAATTTAATACATCACAGGTCATAGCTATCAAATTATCTCGTTTTTACCGAACCGCTTTTCAAATAATAATTAATAACAATATTATAAGCCTATATTAGTATATTAAATTTCAGGGGTGGCCTATAAATCGATCGCGATTCCCCTATGATATTTTAAACAAAAATAATTTATACTAATATATTTATATATTTTTGTTTATTAACAACTTTTTATTTTTGGTCAAATTTAACGACCTAAAAAAAAACTCAGAGGTCCATAAAATTTGGCCACCCCTGTAATATATAATATTATGTAATATAAACATAACTTCTGACCGGTTTGGATCTGATTACCAAATAAAAGGTGCGATTTGGTACAAGTAGGCCTTCACTATCTTTCTAGCGGCGACGTTAATCCTAAACCGAAAAAAAAAGGTCTTCACTTCTAATACCTACCTACACACAATCGTTAATGCAATAAATTTATATTATTTTTCAATTTACTAAAAAAATTCCCTTGGCAGCGGTGGGATTCGAACCCACGCCTCCGAGGAGACTGGTGCCTTAAACCAGCGCCTTAGACCGCTCGGCCACGCTACCTCTGTGGATTTCAGGGACGAAACAGAGGTACTTTCGATGTGGGTATAATATTTTTCATTCGTCTTAGAATTTATTGATCATACAAACCTCTCACGATTTTTTAATATAGAAAATTTCTCATACCACATATACCTAACCTATACCAATATACCACATGCAGAAACCCGAATACTATTAAGCACATTTTAATTTAATGCCAGACCTATCTAATATCTTACTACACAACACTCGAATCAATTAATATCCTTTATTATCCTTTATCCTTTATTAAGTCTAGACCAGTGTTTATCAACCTTTTTAGGGACGCGACCCCCAAAATAGGTATTGAATATGGTAAATCCCTTAGCGACCCTCCTATGTATATTAAGTACAAATTTAAATGATAAAAATATCATATGATTAACCAATTAACCAAAGAAAACATACCATGTGTAGTACCTAACTTAAACTTATTACAGGTATAAGTATTTATTTTATCGAATAAACAATTTTAAATAAAAATAAAAATGTTTATTTTGTAAATTATTTGTTTTATAATTTTAGTCTACGTGACCCCTAGTTAAGGTGATCGCGACCCTCAGGTTGAGAAACACTGGTCTAGACCTCAATCACCCAAATCGGCAGGTACTTAACAACAATGGTGGGCATTAACTTGTTAAAAAGTTAAAGTTAAGTTAATAAGTTAATTTTTTTTAACTTTTCAACTAAATTAGTTAGTTATTTTTGTTTTTAACTTATGAA
>VUJU01002375.1:0-18274 GCA_009835225.1 Aphis craccivora
GCCCCGCGGATTTGTGAGGTTAGATATTAAGGGGTAGTAAACATTTAATTATATATGAAATTGCTTGATTTAAAATTTGATTTCAGTCCGCCATCATTGCTCGACGTCATAATAATATAAATATGGTATTTTTGTTTGCAGCCGATTTCGGCGCCGAGTCGGACACGGACAACAAGCAGAGTGTCGCGGCCAGAGAATCGGACGCATCGTCCAACGTGTCTGACATCAAAATGGAGACAGGCACAGGGTCGTCGCTGAGCAACTACCGGTATAAGATCGACTACGGTGCGGACTCTTTGACTGTTACCACGACCGCGACCGCGGTAGACGACCAGCACCCGCGGTCCACCACCCCGAAGAGCGGCGGCGGCGGCAGCCAAACTACCCTGTCCCGTGGCATACCCCTGGCCGGTCCCGTCCCAGTAGATCCCAGATACGCCACGGCCGGCAGTTACCTGGGACACGCGCACCAACACAACGTCATGCACCACCCGCTGGCCAACGGTTCCGTCATCGGCGATTACGCGGACCCGCTCAACTACGTCAGATACGCCAACAACCATCACACCGTGAGTGTTCCTCAAAATAATAATATTACAATTTACTGTTAAAAAATAATTATAATAATGGTCTTTCCTATCCTGCTGTCGCCGAAGCGAGTTATAATACGCGCGTTGTTCTGTATAGACAGTAAAATTTCGAATCTCGTGGATAAACTGGTTATATTTGGCTGTTTTTCGTCCAGGAATAATCAGGACCTGTTACTCGCATACGTATATTATAATATGATCCTAATGAGTCTGCCCCCCTCGAAATGTGAAAATTCATTTTTTTTTTTTTTTTGTTTATTTAAAAATACACGAAACGAGGAGAAAATCCTCTTTTAAAAATTCCATTATATTTTGTGTTTTTCTATATACCATTACTCTTATATATTCGTTTTTTCATTTACGTACTTAAACCGATATACTCGTGACATTATTATTATTATAATCAAAATACAATATCACTAAGCCACTCTATCGAGACACACAGTCCATTATTGGCCAATTTCTCTTTTCGGTAGGATTTTACCACAAATCTGGTCACCTGTGAGTCACTCGGATAATTGAACGTGAATAAGGATTCACGTATTTTTGTACTATAATATAATATCAATAATTGCCGTCAAAAAATAATAACTAAAAATAAATATTTCAAAAGCAGTATATTATCGTAAAAAGAAACGAAAGAACGGATCAAGCGAAAGCTTTGAGCTCAAAATAAATAACTGATCCCAGCTGAGTAGAAACTAGGAACCTAACCATTGAAGTATACTATAATAAATGCATTAAAAATAAAATTCCACTTGTAATAATAAATGCGTATATTTTTAAAAATATTACCAATACTTGTATTACCGATGTTTTAAATTGAATTACAATTTTGTACAGATCAATAAATGGTATACATCTATAATAATATTAAGTTATCACACGATTTTACCCCCTCAAAATTGAATAGTTTGATCTTTTTTTTTTGTGATATTAAAGTTTTTGTTTTTTGCTATTAATTAAATATTTTAGATCTAAGTTTTAGCGTAAAAAAATCGGTTCTATTAGAGTCTGTTTATCTCACGCGAGTTTTTTCATTGGATTCCTAATTTAGAGAAAATGTGTGTATTTTCCGCCGTTTGAACTTTTTAAAAAAGCCATTATTATACATAGTATTTTGTACAGAATTTTATTTTAAATGTGGTATTTATTTTACCTACTCATGGATAATAAAATTGTCGCATTTTATAACTCATCTCGCCGCTTATTCCAAAATCTGAACATTGATTTTTTTGTTAATTAATATAACGATATATTCAATATTGTCTTACAACAATAGAATTTTTACTAGAAATATATAATTTTAGTATTTTAATTATAAATAGGCACAGTAAAACTTAACTTATATATTGTATTTTAGTTGTTTAGTTAAAAAAATATTAATTTGGAAAAATGCATTATTGTAGAACGAAACGATAGTGAGCGTGCTTGGCTGATCGTCCTGTGCACAATATTATACATGTTGAATTATTGTGACGACGGGTGAATGATTGTTCATACACTAGTTATAACAATATAACATATTATAATATTATGCAATGCTAGTCCAAACACGCAACATCGTCGTTTTATTATGCATTTCAACATTTCGTTCCTAAATAACATAAGTACATAACCCTAACAATTAGAACGAAAAATATAATAAAATGTGTAGATACACGTGTTTGTGTGTGTGTGTGTGTGTATGTCGGTTTTTTAACGAGTCGATACGGTTAAAACGTAATCTCAGATCGCATTGTGATACGATTATAAACAGTATATAACATTACAAAATGTATTTTATGTATACAACAATATAAATTATAATTATTAAGTATAGCAAACATATTACTTCCTCGGAGGAAGTGGATTTCCCTATTCCCCCTCCCCGTCCCAACACCATATGGGACTACTAATAACATTGCACCAGATATAATATAACAATAAAGAGTTAAAACGATTAATCAAGATATGGTATGCAGAATAATTAACGAAACGTCAGCGGTGTTGAGAAATATTCTTTTCCACGTCACTTGTACCTACAATACACACGACCACTCAACACTCAACCACGACTATTAAATTGTCTCCTACATAGTTGCGGCAAAATGGGGTTAAGTCGCACCCATTCCATTAGTTTAAACTGTTTAAAGGGTTAATACTATACTCAAACTATGACATGTATTATACACACAGTGTAAACCTATACATATTATATTATTATTTATATAATATATATATAGTTATATTGCTGACTTTATTGTCATACTATATGTTGTTATTAATATGCGTATAAATCTACCTGAGTTTAAATCGAAATATATTTTTTTTAGCTTTGAGGAATAATGTACCAAAGACATTGATTTCTTTACACGAAAATCGGATCATATAGTAATGATGAGTTCAATTTTGAAACTTTGTTTTGCTTGTTTTTATTTTATGTTTTGGTCAGTTTGGATCTTTTTATAGCTATTAAGGTATTTTAAACAATTTATGTCAATGGATATTCATTCTTATTTCTTACTCCTTATAAACTCTTCCCCTAACAATACGTAATATATTTATTTACAACATTTTATAGTTAGGTATATGTAGGACCAAAGTCATATTATCGTGGCCTATTATAATATATTTTATTTCTTGTAATATTAGGATTCAATCAATATTATAAAATGTTATAATGTATGTCGCATGCACATACTTGTCTAGCGAGAGATAATATGACTTAGAGTTAATATACATCTAGGACGACATGACGTACACTCGATGACAGATACATATATGCACCTCTTATAGAAGACCCGGAAGGGACAAGTTCAAAACTCTGACGGTTCGTCAATACAGACGTCAGACGGTCGTAAGATTGCTAGTTATGGTTGGTTTTAGTATCCATAACTATTTCGAGAAACTAATTAATTGTTTCTAGGTGGACCGCTCTAGAGTCGTACCAGCCAATTTATAATTTGATCTATGGAAAATGGAAATGCGCAAGATAGTTTCGATTTGCAATTTATGCAATTTTAATATTTGACTTATAAATTATTGATGATTAATCGAATACTCGTCAACGTCGGGGGCGTCGTGTAATGGTTATAGCATAGGTTGGAAAATATTCATCAACATTACTATTTTATGACTATGTATACGCTCTCCGCTAGCGTTTCAAAGTCTGAAACAATACCGCCGTGACCGTATTTAAACGTCGATCCGACAAAAAATGTTATCGTTAAAGGTATATAATGACGCGTGACGTCCACTTAATTAGTACTATGCGTGCTGTACGTGTGAGTTGTGTTGTGTAGGTTGGTCGATTTTTTTATTTTAAGGGTGGTTTTTTTTATTTCGACGACTGCACCTATAAATAAGCCAGACAAAATTACACTTACTTTCTAACCAGACGCAACCTGCAGACTGCAGTGGTCCGATTAAAATTCTGTAGAAATGATTTCCTAATGATTTATTTTCGTGTATAGTGCACCTGTGACGTTTACATCGCAGAAATCGTTGTTCGGTTAATTTTAGAAACACTAGATACGTCACAATAACACTAGATGTGATGCTTAAAATTTGAACATTTTTTTTTTTTTAATTCCAAATTAAAAAATAGAAAAATTAATTGTTATTTAAAAGGACGTATTATTATATACATACAACCTACTTTATTTATTTATTATAAGTGCAAAAATTAGTATGTTGTATTTAATGCAGAAATACATCTTTGGACAACTTACTGAAATGAGCACTCTATTTTGTCGTTCAGCGTCCTAATAAAGTAGTGTTTAAGGAAAAGCATTAGTTACACAATTTAAAGCAAATGATATTTTATAGTTTATGATACTTATCCACAGTTTTCCGAAATAGTCCGTAACCACCAGAACTATAATAGCCGTAAGAAGTAATATAAAATCATATTTTTTACGGACTTGTAAGTTCCTCAAAAAGACTATTATCTTTCGATTTAATAATAATATAGTGTTTGACTTTAAAATCTCACTACAATCTCTCGTTAACAATAATATGGTAATAGCTGATCAACGTCACCATATTTTTATTCATGAACGCAAACCAACAATAAAATAAAATAATTTACAGTAATATGTTTTGATTTTTAAATTTCGTAAGAGTTGTCGAACCTCTCGACATAAACGTTTTCTTTAATCGAAAATCCGTTAGCACAACAACGCCTATATTGAAAATGTGTTAAAATAATAATACAATCGCTTAGGACTGCACTTAAATGTTTTCGGCGCGCAATTGAAATCGGACCGTTGCGACGTGATGAGTTTCGTCTGGCTTAAAATATATACGTGTAAATTATACACATCGCCACTAACGCCGATCACGCATAATCGCGGTTGATCAAATGTACCGTTCGAATTTCATAGAAAACGTTATTAAATAAATAGATATACCATCAACGAATATAATATATTAAAATACACACTGTATATAGGTAATATTAATATCGAATGTACTTACACGATATCGAGTACAAACTGTACCTACACAAATTCATTTGGAAGTTTGAAACCGGAACGACAGTATTTGTTAATTAATATATCGAATTATCGCATTCGCTCATTATATAATATCGTTTCATCGTCGATTCAGTCTAATATAATTTCATTCCGGGGTTTTCACGAACAGTCGACTTAATACCTATATATTATGACTAATGAACGCAGTAATAATAAAATAAATAATATTTTATTCTACGCGATTCGTGGAGGATAACAACTACACTTCTATATTCACTTATTCTAATCACCATTAACACGCAGATCCATATTTATTACTCATATCTATATAATATTATGTTCGAATCGATTTTTATCAAAGGTTAGCAATGGAGTTTATTAAAATAAACCGACTTGAGCTATCAGTAATTATTGCAGTTGGTTAATAGTTAACAAATAACTCGCTCTGGGAGTTTAAAATTGATGCGAAGAAAAATGTTAAACCGACTCGTCTTATTTATTGTGTATAAATAATTTAGTTTCTCAATACTACGACCAAAGCTTAAGTGGTCGTTTTCCACACGATAGAATTTCTCTATATAATCTCATAATAAATTACACAACAACAAACTATATGGTACCAACATGGGATCTAACAGTTACTTTGAACTAATATTCAAGATGCATACATTAAAGATTTTCAATTTCAATTTTTTTCAAAATGCCATTATAATAATATTGCCTATTTCAAACCCCCTTAAAAAGCTACTGTGTGGTGAACGCACAATGACACAAGTTTTTCTAAATTATTAAGTTCAGAAGTAGATATGTATTGCTTGGATTTAAAACCATTATAGGTATACGCGATTTATACAGTTATAATAATTAAATAATGTGTGTACTTATATAATATATGTCAGGAACTTATTTGCGGGAAAAGTTAATTATGAATAATTTATGATATTATACACGGTGGTCGTCGATCGAGGATTACGAATAATGGTATAAAACACACTATTTTTAGTTTTTTCCATACTTTTAGCTACATAATAATATTACAAAATCGTTTTATCCTTTGAATATCGTACTAAACTTTTACGCGCATTCGTTATAAATATGACGTAATTTGATTTGAATCGTCCTCATTGTGTTTTTATTAATTCGTGAAAAACACTCAAAACCTGCACGACGGACTCTCAACAATCCCATCGCTACTTTACTTCGCCGCCGCCGCGCATTATAATAATCGTGCGCGCGGCCGGTCCCCTCGGTCCTATCCCGCGTTATTTATTCAGACAACTATATACCGCTCGTCTCGGGGATGACGCCGACGTTTGCAGTTATTTATTTTTATTATTATTGCGTGACGTATCGTCCCCAATCCGTTCTCATTAGACCCCTAACTGTATCATAACTACACATGACGCGTATTATTATCTGTATAATTAATAGTCCACAATATATAATTGATAAAGACGTGTAACCTTCAGAGAGCCCATCGTTGGGGTAATTTTCAGGAGATAAGCGTAAAGAATATTAATAATATTATGTGTAATCGTTATTATAATGTATATTTTTAATCGTAGGTTCTATTCAACAAAACTCATTTTTTATACGTATATAGGTCGGTATCCATAGACAAGTATCTATAACCATAGTTTATATAGGTCTATGATGTGGTCGGTATAGTTTACTTATAAATTATTATTTACTGCCTCTGCCTCTTTTTTAGAAAAACCGATACAGATTAAGATTTGGACCCTCTGGAGGTTGTATTAAAATATCATCGAGTATTTTTTTTTTTCATCAACACTATACAATTACGATACTCGAGAGATATTTTATCGTAGAATATTACGAGTCCTCTATTTATATTCTTCGGTGCTCTGCTCGTCTGTATACAGTGTTATTGTTCCCAACACCGTTCAATTGTGTTCAACAAAATTTGAATTAAAAGTTTTGAGTGATTTTAACTTGCTATACGACTCTTAGTAACCCTAAATGAATGTCTATCGTATTCTGTATTGAGGACATTTTCGCCGAATCGTTCAAAGTGGCTATAACTATATGAATGAAAGTTTTTGATCTCTATCGGTGCTAGCTAAACACATATTATAACGTTCATACGTAAGATTCTCATTTTGGTTTTAAACGTTAATCGTCAATTATAATGTTACGACGTTTTGACGAATTGTCCTGAATATAATTTATGAATAAAATAAAAAAAAAAACACTGCTTAAGCGTTTAAAAACGGCGGTAATTAAACAAGTGGATACAATTTTTTTTTTTTAAATTTTTTTTACATAATACTCGAAATCCATCGGCCAATATATACTATGAAAAAAAAATCGAAAAAATAACCCTCGCCGCAATGTTGATGCGGTCATGTCGAGCTGAACTCGTCGTAAATATTAACGAATATTTTTTTACGAAAAATGGTCGCGTACACACACAAACGTATAAACAGTATACACGTACTCGATATTATATTTACATAATATGGCATTTATACCCGGTATTAGTGAATTGCCTGAACGTTTTTTTTTTTTTTTTTACGAGTTTGATGTGTATGAAACGCGCGTTCGATAGCTAAGTCGGCAGCCAGTCGCCACTTAATGCCACTACAGTGCGTTTTAATTAAAATACTATACGCACATTATACGCTGTACAGGGTGATTTTGCTCCGTTTTTCGTTGAAAATGTTGACATATATAAATCAGAGAATTCGATTGTAGTTTCCGAGTTACAAAAATGTTTCTGCTATAAAGACATGTATAATAATATAAGGTCTTTTAAAACGGTTTAGGATCTAATATAGGTATATGTTTGAGAGGTTTGGAGAAATGTGGATGAAATATAATATCGATTAATGTGCGTTATAATCATCATCACAGCCTCAATAACTTCTTCCAAACCCGCGTAGTATTTCTTTGTAAATTATATCCTATTATAGTAAGTACACTGCAGATAGTTAAATAACTAAAAATCTACTCGTTTGAACATTTCGATTTAAAGACGACGTATCAATGTTTTCGAATAAAACAGTCTCATAAATAACATAAAAAGCTATTGTTTAGTTACTCAAAAACAACTCGTACAATAACACTGATTTAGACGACGACGTGTCTACACGTTTAAAAAAAAAAGTCTGTGCGTTAATGCACGTGGGTAAACGTGATTTTCGTAATGAATCACCCTGTATAGCTGCTCTGCCGAAAGCCTGCAAGAAATCCAAAATCACATTTTGGTGATTATACTATAATAATAATAATATTGTGTGTATTATAGTAATCGCGAACGATGATCCCGTTAGGTTACACATTCCGTGCGTATATACGTATAGGCGCCACCACACTATAGTAATACTATATATGGTTTTCATATGATTTTTTTTTTTTTTTGTCCCGGCCAGAGTCAGTCGTGTGACGTGCCGGTTTTTCGTATTTTTTTTTCGAAATCACAAAATCGCACTCTTCCTCTACTACCCTTACATCCTGTACTGCCGCTTCCATAGCCGCCGTCCATTATTAATTCGTATACTCGACGCGTAGACCACCCCCCGCGTGCACTCACGCACGTGGGTATATCGCGTGCACATTATTTACATATGCGTAGGACCCTCGACCCGGTCACCGTGATTCCCGGTGTTTTACGGCCGTATAATCCTCTCCTCTGTGGCTGCAGTCTGGTCATCCGCCAGCTCACACACAGTATACGCGTATTTATTTATTTATCTATACAATTCACGCGCGTTTACCTGCGTGAATATACAGAGTGATTCGTTTAAACGATCGCAGTAACACTTTTTCTACTACTGTTTTCAAAGAAGCAAATGACCACCTGGAATTTCATTCCTCCCCCGACACAAATATAATTGTCAAAACAATGCGTTTGTTTATTAAGCGTGCATAATTATACTCACTACGATTTTATTCTTATTATTATTATCGATAAACGTATACACCCCATTTGCATATTTTACATTATTTACCTGAAAATTATTTAGATTAAAAAGTTACTGCTCTCGTATATATACCTAATATATACATTATACATGTGCTTTGAGCTATTAAATAGCACTTTTTTGAGATGATTAACGAATCGCACCCTATACGTTTAATTATGAATTATTATTCGGGTCCGATATGTATCATTATGCATATATTATTATAAAATATACTATACATGTTATAGCCAATACAGGTATATAAACATGGCTATAAAATATGTGCGTTAACCTCGAAATCTTACAAAATTAACAAAGTTATAGACTATATAGTTTAAATGAAGGTGGTTACATAATATTAGATAGTATTGCCTTAAAAGTATTTATACTCCCGCCTACTCAGTTTCTAAATAAGTACCTATATATTAGTATTTACAAAATATTGTTTTTTACATAATTTAAAGTTTAAAAACTTTGCAAAAGTTTTCGAGTATACCAATACTTTGGGACGTAAAAACTTACAAACTATAATTAACTGATTTTTCAGAATTCAGTTTTTATCTATCAAAATTCAAAAAAAAAAATTCGAGGTTCAAAATATGAAATTAAAAATGTACGATGTATTTGTAAAAACTAAAAAGTTAAAAAACAATAAACAGTAAGGCATTTTTTCTTTAATGTTGTTTAGTAAATACTAAATAACTTCAATACTAATGTAAATAAATGTATTTTTAAAAACGTTAACAGAAAACGAATGTTTATACTTTATATTTAAAAAAAAATCACGTCAAAAATCTTTGCCATATTTTACTAGTACAGTATACTAGGTAATCGTAATAATATTATAGCAGTCATCATACTGGGTAGCGCTTTTTTTTATATATAATAATCTGTCGTGAAAACGCTCATGGGATTGCAGCCGTTTCTACTCTGGTTTTTGCGGAAACGCAAAATTTTCGTATAATCTGACACAGATCAAAAGGCTACCTATTAGAAAACGACGCGTATAATATTATAACTTGTTCGTTTTGCCGAAACTATCAGACAATTTTTCGGATTTGTTCGACGATTTGTGCGTGAATTTAAATATTTGGATTAATATGTTCATATGATTTCATGTAGGTACCCTACATTATGATATTTTAAAAAAAAAATGTGCGCGGGCTTTGTTAACGTTTGCTATACACGATATTTTAAACGATACACATTATGATAATATAATTTCGCGTAATTACGAAGGGTTGAAAAATGCAAGAAAACTTACACATCTATATATATATATATATATATGTATATTATCAGATAATATAAAAAACTAGAACAATAAAATTAAAAGTTTGCATCGGGCCACGCTTTACTTATACATAGCGTACAGAGTGCGCTTTTCCTGTAGATTATAGAAGGTGCGGTGATTCTTTTGAAGGTAACCGTTAATGTTCTGAAATTTTGTTGTTTTTTAATTTATTGCATGGCTTAGGGAAATATATTTTTTCCCGTAATTTGAAGTCATTACAAAACATTGTTTTTGAAAAAAAAATAATTATTTTTTACTATATTTATCGTGATAGGTACTATTATCATTTGTTAATCTATTTACTTTTTCGATCAACTACATGCAGCGTACTTTTTCCTTTTTTTATATCATATTTCAAAGCGAGATGTTTTTCTGAGGATTTTAATTTTATTAAAATCAAAATGTTTTCAAATTAAAAACAAATGCTGTCGTTTGAAAAAGAAAATAACTTTTTTTTATTATTATCAAAGTGATAGAAAATAATTTTAAAATACCTGTAATTCATAAAGTAATAAAAATTATGATATGGATGGTAATCGCTTCATAGAATAAATAAGTGAGCCGCCGCAAAGGACTTTTTTCTAAAACTATTTTCATCAAACGCGTTTGAGATGCTATATATTGCAGTAGTAGGTACCTATATAACACCACACAGTAGGTATATTATATCATTTAAATATCAATTGACTTACGGATTAAAGTATTTTTCGGGATGCTGACCAAGTCTAAAGGTCCGGAGTCTGAAAGACGAAACGATTAGAATTTTCATTGTCAAGTTATTTTTGTATTGAGTCGAATGTCGTAGGTGCATACATTTCCGTCAAGTACCCGATCAAGTGTAGTATATTTAATGTTATGATGAAATAAATAAGACACAGTGTGCAAGTCTAAATGAGAATTGCGGCTGCAGCAAAAGTCGACGGGAACAAATCTATAATAGGTATAGGTATATGTGCAGAGCTGTCGGGAATTGTGTTTACGGGGATAAACGCGGCGTGACAACCTATTATGGAAGTGTATGTATTGTTTTCAAAGGTCACGTTTTCACGTATCCCTTGACATTTGTGGTATAATAATATGTACATATTTTGAATTATCGCGCGATGTTATTTACGTCATTACGTTCGTTCGAGCTTCTCGATGATTTCTGCGGAGGAGAACAAAGCGGTGCCGACACATGCGATTTGTGTTGGGCGTATAATAATGCACATATTATAATTTAAAATTGGCTAATAGACGCTCAAAATGTATGCCAGAATCATTAAATTTTATAGTAGAATTTTTTTATAGGGTACAGTAAAATTTTCCGATTTTTTTAAAATATATTTGAATTGCTAAATTTTGACATATTTTTATATCTGATGACCCGATTAAATCATATATAGGCCGTATACTATACACATTAATTTATGAAATATTTTCCTTTTTTCGCGTAAATAAAAATAAAATTGAATATAAAATTTTTTTATGCGAATTCGCGGGATTTTTATAAACATTTATTTGTTAACCTTATAGTTAGATAACTACATTATATCATACTGTATATACAATTTCTCGTTGATTATTATAAAATATAGGTAGGTATCTTATTGATAATTTAAAAAAATATAATAATTATTTGTACATTTTGGCTATTTATAGCTATCGAGTTATAACATTAATTGTTGTATATACGTTTCGCAGATATTACAATCAATATTCATTATATTTTTATTAACCACGTGAATGATTTTCATACTCGGAACATTGGTGGTTTCAAGAAGATTTCAGGTCGAATTTATATTACCAAGAAATATAAAATATATATATAGTATATATATATATGCTAAAAAAACTATTTAATATTTTATTCCTCTTTCTGATGTCTACTCAAGCGAGATACCAGCTTTTTATTATTGTTATACTTTAAAACTTTAATATTTATTGACCTCCAATACCTTCACTGAGTTCACTGATTCAAAAATAATACGTATACGAACTATTATCATTTTTCCGTTATGCTAGAAATATTATCAGCTATTGTTTTGTATTGATTAAAATCTGAAAATCCGTTTAGCATACAGTGTAATTTAACGTTTAAGCCGTTCGAGAAAACTGATCGAACTTACAAGTAGGAAAAATAGCACGTCGTCGTCCACATAAATTGTTTGATAAATCGATCACGAGTGCAATAACCTATCGGACCCAGCTATAACACAAATTTAGGCAAACACTGACTATCATCGATATCATGATATCGTTTATATTTTTTCGATATCGCCATAATTAGATTATTAAGTAATACGAAATAAGTTATTATTATTTTAAAATAGGTTATTCCTTTATACTTCACACTTGAATAAATTTTTCCAGTGACAAAATTGAACAATATTATACGACCAAAATTGTACATTTTCAAAGTTAATACCTATGTGTTTCTTATCTATAACTGAATCCTTATCGGATTTTTCTCACGCAAACCCGTGACTAACTGTGTTGCGTTATTATTGACACGGAACTATACTCGTTATTTAAATAGTAATTTTTATTCAAAGTACCTACTTTGAATTTTTATCTAAATATAATTGAATTATCATTAATTTTTTTAGTTTTCATGCATTTTTATGAACCCTTCACGTATTGAACCCATTAAATCGTCCCCTAAAATATCCGATACGGATTAATAAATACGCGTTGGGTTAAAAAAAGAGACATACCGGTACTATAAATATGGCAATATTATCGTTGCACATTATTGCACTAATTGATCAAATTGTGGCGTTTTGAATAAATATTTTGTGATTCAAAATTTCTTAGCAAAGCATATAATCACGTTAGGATTACAGCAGGACGTGCGATGGAGGGCCCCAATCGTTTGCAAGCCTAAAGCGTATAAATAATTAGAATCAAGGACATCTATCCCTCTGGAGAAAATGTTCGTATAACAAAAGTTATGTTTTATTGACAATGTCTTATACTAACTAAATCATTAATAAATATATGCATATGTTAGGTGACTGATTTTATAATTTATAGTGATCATAATGTTTAATGGCGCGTTTAATGTAGGCATAACGTATTTATACATAGATAGGATATCATTGTTACAAGTAAAACTTAAATAACAATACAAAATTAAATCACACACAATATTATGTACCTACTACACTGAACATAAAAATAGCACAATATGATCGACTTGAGGACTATTCTACGAACACCTGAATAAACTTCAACGTCTTATAAATATAGATTAACAGTAAACCGACATCGTCGTGACGGTCGTACTGTATTATAATATGTTATTTATCACGCAATATAGTTGGAAATTAATTACATATGGGTATAGTATACATAAAAACAAATATATATAGGTCTTTGCCGTGTTAGAATAATAATAATAATATATTTACGGCAGATAATAATTTTCTGGTACCTACCTACCGTATACAATGTGATTACCTATGCATGTTATTTTAATCCTTAAATAATATTATTATTATTATTATTTGGGTTGTGTGTAATACGCCCACGCGCACATATAGGAAAGAATAAATGGCCCGAACGGATTCCAATTTCCGAGCCCGAAAATTAATTGCGAAATTGCATTATTTACGGAAGAATTACCTATACCTACCTTCAAGTTCCCCTACTACCCGCCGCCGTCGTCGACCGTCTAGCTAAAATATATTATACTTGGCTGCAGCGTGTTACCTATACTGAGTTAAATGTTTTTTGTCGATAGGATCGATTTTATGTATGTGCGTATACAACTGCATAATTTCCACTTTGAATCTGTGTTGAACGTAGTTATACGCCGTAAAAGTATGAAATGTATTTTTATATTTCGCGAAATGTCTAGTCAATAGCCAAATAATGATAGTAAATCATAAAATGTATTTTTTTGAACTGATATTCGATAAATTCCCCGTGATTCCGTGTTCTGTAGTTATGTACTATTTACATCGAGAGTATATCATAGTTTCTACACTACTTATATAGAAGTAGGTTGTATTAATTTAATTTCGATGTTTAAATACCTCAACCAAAGCAGTCAAAAAATACGAATTTCATACTTAAACAGTAGGTATAGTATACGTATTTACGTAATAAAAACGTGTCATAAAATACATTTTGAGGGCTCCCGCAAAAAACAATACGACACCTTGCCAAACGGCCTGCACTACATAATAATACGAACATGTTTATCTTCCGTCTTCGATGGTTATAATTGCATTGATCTCCGTCAAATAGGAGCTATGACCTTCAAAATTAACTGGGAGGTGCATACTTCACTCTAGCTCCCCCTCACTTAAGCAAAATCACGCCGGAAAAAGAAAAACTAACGACTTTTCCGGTTTAATTTGGACAAAATGGTGGAGGGGGACTAAATTTAACTCACGCGTATTTCCGTCGCTCTGCAAAAAATACCGTGACACTGCAGAACTTATGCGACTAAGCACGTTTCATATTGTGCCCAGTCTGGCGGTCTCATAAAAAGTTTTACTAAAAATCTGTAACTATATACGACGTATAAATAGGTAGAGTTATTATACTCTTGTAATATAAATACTTTTGTACTTACTTTAAACACTGTTATATATATATACGTAATATCATTTTATACTTTGCTCCGACCTATATTGGCTATATTGAATAGTTTAAAAAATAAATCGATTACTCGCGATAAGTAGATGTGTTTAAGTACTACTCGAGAATAAATTTCCCAGACGGAATTCGATAATAATATGTTTTGAATAATTTTAAACAAAACTATTCGAGAAATTTTCTGTGTATCCGAATTTTCCAAGAGTATCTATCCTGCAAAGCAACGCTGCAGCAGCACTGTCTTCAGTGTAACGATGATTTGAAACGTTCGGCGCGTAAAGGCAACGAATATAATATAATGTATAAAAAATGTCTACGACGCCTAAAGACGCATATTATGTATAATAATGTCCTAATATGTACACACGCTGCGTCCCGTTTAAACGGTTCATATGTCGCGGACGTGCGACTACACTCGATACGTGACGGTTGTGTGTAGATGCTTATAAATATTATTTTAATGTAATATCGCACACAGAAATCCAATACAAGAAGTGCGTATCCCAGTGTATGGTGTAAAAGATTACCCAAACACCCAATCAAATCTAACGCAATTTGGATGAGAGGCCTTTCTTCTTGGATAACCTAACCGTTGCCTTTTTTTTTTTTTTTAAAAAAAGCTTATATGCATAAAAATAGTATTGTCGTTTAATGTTCATATTAAAAAAGAAAAAAAATGAAATGATAGCGTTGTAATACATTCTATACCCTTTTAAAATATTCATATTATAAACGACTTTGATTTATATAGCATAAAACAAAGTGACAATAGTTTAGATTTATAATTTCTAGGTACTCAAACTATTACACTTCATTTTTATCAATATAAACTTAATAAATAACGAGTCGCGTTTAATAAAATCCAAAACGTATTTGTATACTTACTTATAAAAATAAGTGCTAGTAATAGATACGATAATTTTCCGAAGAACAATTCATAAAACGTGAAAATATTATTCCGATATTTCCCAGAATATTGTTTTCCAGTAAGCAAAAAAAAATATATATATATAGAATATTATAATACATTTCTCCGTTAAATATTTGTTTTTTGTTTCATTTTTTCTTTGCACTTGTCACTTGGCTTACCTCACAAAATATAAAGTAATCATTTTCAAAAATTACATTCACGCGATTTGACGCATTTTTTCTTTTACAATGTAAACTATAGAAAGATACAAAATACAGATTGTTTAAAAAATTTAATCGCACGGATTCGACCGTGGTTTTTTTAGAGGGCGTGATTTTTTTGAATCCGTCTTATAAACGGTACAATGTGGTAAATTTATACGTTCAGCTAAATCCATTTTGCAATGTTAGTTTTAATAATATGGAAATTAATTAATAAATATTATCAAGCTTAAAATATATTATTATAATATAATATTATACATTAAATAATAATATAAGATATAAATTATTATTATAATATTCTCGTATATTATTTTATTATGGTAAAATCTATTTATACAAATAATGTAAAATAATATGATTTAAAAATGTCCATATTTCACTTTAAAATTTTAAAAAATTTTAAGAAACTCTACTTCTAAAGTGTTCTAAACACGCAGTCGAGAAATATAGAGAAATATAGGTACTTTAAAACGCTAGCTATTTTATGGAAATTGGTTGTGTTTTTGTTTCCAACGGTCGGTCCTTCCACCACATAAAAAATATTATGCGTGTACACTATACTGGTATCGAGTTGAGTATAGGTCGCCGATCTGCAACTATTGAGGGTTTACCCAGACATGAAATTGTATAAAATATTCAACGAACTATCCCATAGAGTGTGTTTACTGTTTGGTATTATAATATTATCACATTATTCATTGAATCGATCGCCATAATCGATTAAATATGTACGATGACCGAACGAACCTCGTCGCGCGTGTATTTTACTAAGAGGTGACTCTTTTTAAGGTAAACACTCTCGCATTCTATCGAAAAGACTTTATTTTTTTTCGTTCGCCGATCTCAGCACTAAACACTTATTTATGAAAAATACGTGTAGACTATGACCATAGTATGATTACAATTTCTTTTAGTTTCAAGTGTAGAAAATTACTCGATATAAATAGTGAATACCCATAATGTATTGATTATAACTTACAAGTCAAAACTTTATACTTATTAGGATTGAGAAAACAACACGCTAACTTAATATAATATAAGAATCTTTCGTGCTCATAGTATAATAAAAGTTTTAATTCTCACAAACGTTCTTTTTCATCAAAAGTAGCCGTGGACCAAAAAAACAGAGGAAAACCTCTGATATATATTTTTGTATTGCATTTAAGTCATTTTACCCATAAAGTATGAAACATTTAATGAACGCGTGATTAGTATTTAGTAACAGTTTAATTTTTGTCAGTCTCAAATGAATTATATTAATAACAATATAATAGGCCACAAAAATATTATTATAAAGTTGTAAAGTTCAACATCACAATTAATATAATTCATAGGTGTGACGAATCAAATACATTCGTATTTTGAACTAACGTTTTAGAACGATGTATATAATATTATATTACGCGTTTGACTTTAAAATTATTTGTACATGGTGTATATATTGACAATCAATTTGCCGTCAACTATGTCCACGCGATCGGTCCACTTATGTGGGTAGATACCCACTTGACGACAGCGGCATCGTATACATTATAACATATTTTATTATTTATATTACGAGTATGGTCATGATGGAAACTTGGAGGGTTTCGCAAAAGAAAAGTGCGGAAAATCACAAACCGCGTGGACAATTCGCACACGTGTTGTGTATTCAAAGGCTTCACCAGTCAGCGCCTTTATACACGTGTTAGCGTGTGACTCAGAAATTCAAGCAAATATACTAGAAGTTTATATATATTAATATAAACACAATACAGCACACGTGACACTCGATTGTTTACCCTGAAACCGTTGGCGGGTCCCTTTGAACGTAGAATACCAAAAACCAAAAACGATCGTTATACCTACTCATTCCATACAAACGCACACACATAATTAATATGGTACCTACCCACACTTTTATATCCTCTCCTGTGTACAAAGTAATTCACCAAACTCTATAATTAAGTATTGATTAGATTTCTAATTTTTAGAATTTTCTTGAGGAGAACCTTATTTTCAAATTCTTATACTGTTAATACAATTTTATGATGTTTAGTCCCTAAGGGAATTCTATTTTTTAAATTTTATGGAAAATTTTGACAACGTCTAAATCGAATATAAGTAATTTCCGATTATTAAAATACATAATATATTAAGAATAATAGTTCTATGTAAAATAGATTTAGTATTTTATTGTTAGCACTTTTTTTTAAATATTTAGACAATTGCTAAAAATTATAAGATTTTCATATTATGGATAAGGCTTAAATAAAAAACATGATATAAAACATTCATGTTTGG
>VUJU01002375.1:18324-38150 GCA_009835225.1 Aphis craccivora
GGTAATATATATTAATATAATTTTAAAATCAAGATATTATATATTATCCTAATTCCTGTCTCCTGCGCGTATATCTTTTAAAGTTTTCACACATTGTAATGTTATACGGTTAATTATCATTGTGATAATTACATAAAGTTTAATCATTAAAAAAAAAACTACTCATCAACATTTTCAAAAAAATCATTGACTGAACAATTAACAGAAGAAAATGCTGGTTTTCACTTTAAATTAAAAAGTTTGTATCAGCACAAAATTTTTCTTGAATGAAATACTAAATATATTTAATTGAAAATATAGTCTTTAAATAAACATAATAACTTCAAAAATCAGAATTTGAATACATAATGCATAATTAAAGAAAAAATTTGTAGTAACACGATTAAAGTGAAACCAGCTGCCACTCATTAAGGAGGATTGTCGGGTTTTGGAAATCTGTACCCCTTTTTTTGCCCCAGATATGCAAAAATACATAATATCAGTTTTTGAGTTGTATTAATGTGCTAATAAATTAACATTTGATTATCTATGGTCAGTGGTTTTGATCATACAATTGGCACCGTTGAGGCCACTATAAGTTAGTTATAATAGCTATCGCCATCATTATTTGACTACTATCATTATTCAATAATAATTATTATCAAAATTTATTATAAACACACATGTTTAATAAAAAGTACCTATATATGTATCTATGTATCTATGTAGTGTATTCAAAAAGTTTTTTCTTTTACTTAATGATATTAAAATATAATAAATTTTAAAAAGTGCTCTCCGCCCCTTTTGAGCTGGAAAATGATAATTATACAAAATGGTAAATCGTCGTATGCGGATTAACGCAATAAGTACTACATCTATCGTCTATTATCTGGTAGTTAGGGGTCGTGAATGATAATATTATCAATTTGAAATAGTACAATATAATATCGCTGTAATTTTAGTGGTATTTGTTCTTCGTCATTCCTTGACAGATGATGGGACGTTGCTGCTGTTTATTTTTATTTATTGTATTTTAATTTCCTCATTTTGTTTTTTGTGATTCCCGCGGAGAAGAGACTCGTCATATCTTAAAAAACTGCCATTATTATTATAAATTTAATGCATTAATTGCATGTTTCGACCGCTATACTCTCCAGTTTACATTAGAAATTGTTGCATATAATACCTGTAGGCAGCCGCAGTTAATAAAAATTATGTTAATTGCTTGCAAAAGTTTTATTTATATCAATTATAGTATGTTAAGACCTGAAATAAAGCTTTGTTTACGCCAATTAAGCCTTTTTTTATTGTAAATTGCACGTTTTAGTTTGTGCACATTTCGACAATTTCCAGTGCGTAATATAAGTGCATGCCTATAATATTAAACAGTCTTTTAGTGCATAAAATTATTAACTTTGTTGCGTTATACGGCTTTGTACAAGGACACAATAACGGTCGTGTGAATCGAAATTTAATGATTGCAATAGATTTACCTACCTATTTGATTTTTTTTTTCTTAAATATCAATAGATCAGTGTGTCTTGAATAAAGTTTTTCAGGCGCCTGTGGTGTATTAACAATAAATCATTATTATTATTAGAGCTCGAATGTTATTAAACTTACAAGTACAAAATTTAAAATAAAATAAATTACAATATCTCTTAGAAAAAAACACCAAAAATCTACTGTAAAAAATTATCACATTATTATTTAATCGATCACTAAAAAAATATTTAATACACTTTAAACAAAATAATCACTTACAAGGGATGACCTTATATTGTTTTACTTTCAAAACTTTATTCTTGTAATATCAATATTAATTTTTGTAAGTATATATTTTTTCATGTCTGTCGTGGACGTGGGGATAATTTTTTTTCCGGGAATCAGTAAAAAACGACTGTCTGGAATATATCACGTTTTTCCTTGAATATTAGTTGTATGATGCTTATAATATAGTTTTTCAAGAAAGTTTATAACATGGATTTAAATATCACCATAATACATTTAAAAAAAAAAAATTTTAATTAATACAGTAAAAAACGCTTTAAAATTATGGAATTCCGAAAATATTCTAACTATAAATTCTAACTTTGCGACTTAATTTTTTTCACCTAACTAGTAACCTGTATATGCCGACGTTGACGTACAACATTAATTATTTTTACACATAATTTATTACCTAGTGGTACCTACCTATTACAATTTCTTGAAGAGATTTAGTATTTTTGAAAAACGTCCTGTTCAAAACTATTATAACGATCGGTTCAAAATATCAAAGACGACCTCTGATTATATTTTATATATTATAAACTTTATAAAACAATTTGGTATAGACAATTTTTTGCTCGAGATTCAAACAAAAGCGAACGTCACGTGATGTTTGTTATTTTTTCGGGCCCTAGCCGGAATCACATTTTTCGGCAGAATAATTTATTTACAATATACAAATAATTATATTGTGTACATACGCGTGTAGGTCGTACGAGACGAACCGTGTAGCGTGGGTGGCGGTGACACCCGAAGTATCACATCTAATCGCCCGGTGAAATGTACTTTAGGCAAACCGTTGTTTTTTACTTTCGCCCCCGCAACGATGATTCCGTTACGCTCACGCCGAGGGCTAGACGTTTTTGCTGTTGTTGTTGTTTTCATCAAAAACGTACTAAAATCCTGAAACTCAAAAACAATTACAGAGGGTAGCACGAACATCATCGAAAAAAAATAAAATCGCATAGTACACTGTGACATTTTCGCTATAAAACCACGGGAGTGCCTGCAGTATACCTAATAGTTTTTTTATCGTCCGTCGGGCTGGCCATTAACGAGTAAAAAATTTAAGATTAAAGTTACTTGTTTTGATCAACGACAAAAACATATAATGACGATTATTGATTGCAGTATACTGTTTTGTCTATATATATATCGCAATTATTATTGCGCCGTATGTCTATTAATAATATTTTGACAACGATAAGTTCATAAGGTACTCTTATTTACTTTTATCCAAAAAACCCATTGTGACGGTGTGTTATGTAAAAAAAAAAATGTATGAGCGTGCACTGAACCCACCGCGGCTGGCGTTGGGGCGATGACAAACCTTATGTTTAGCACCACCGCGAATCGTGTGACTGTATAGCGCAGTATTATAATATGAATTTTAAAACGTTCAACCCGACAATACAGGCGCACATCCGGTCGCGCGAACAATATTACAATATAACATCCGTATGACGAAATACACATATAGTATTAAATCGCAGTCGTCGCCGTTGTAACTATTATATTATATTACACCGTATACGGCGTATACTATTAAGTACCTCTGTGTACTGAAAACGTATGGGTACAATAATTATATTATAGTTGTGCGACTGCGAAAAATCAATTATATTATGACGTATAGGGAAAGTGAGAGGGGTGACACTCCATCACGCTCCGATTGTACATTATATGCAATATTAAGTCCATATATATATGCGTGTGTGTGTGTGTGTGTAATAAAAATAAAACATACAGCTGATGTGTACAAATAAGTACAATGTAAATATGTAATAGGTACATATAGTGTTTTCGTACTGCTGGCGTTAGTATAATTATTACAAAACGACCGCGCGCGCGTCGGTTGCCTTTGTATGTTATTCGCGTCAGTAATACTTAATAATTGCAACGCATTCGCTTGCCCTTTTAACGTCGTCCTTTTCGTAGGTCGGTATGACGTAAAATAAAATGTAAACGTGTAGACGATAGGTAGCGTTTCCGAAAGATGAACGACGAACACAAGTGGAGTAAAACCATCGTTGCAATATCATTATATAACGATATGCCCGCTACACCATAATATTATAATAATATACCTAATTTATAATAGGTATGCGCGTTTTAATGCGCTATTAAAAGAAAATAAATCTAAAATATGTTGAAATTTCAGCAGTTTAAAATGCACTTCTAATTTTTTTTTTTTTTTTATGTTTTTATGCTTGAAAACAATTATACCCAAGTTTGTGCAAAAAAAAATTTTAAAAATGCGCGTGAACATCATCAGCTACAAACACTGTCAATGGCAATTGCTAAAATTACCGTAAAATGCAATAAGAAAAAAATAAAAATAAACGAGCTAGACGGACAAGCGACTGTAATACAACTAAATGTCAAAATATGCAAAATAAAAGTCTTAAAATGTAATTCATTATTGCACTGCGCTGGAAAACTGAGCGTGAAGTTTCATCACACTATGAGATGGTAAAAAAAAAAAATCACTTTTTCTCTCTGTAATAATGAACAGAGAGTATAACTATGTATATTATACTCGCGCACATCTCGAAGGGCGTTATATAAAGACGAGCCGTATACTTATTATATTATATACCAAAAACGTATTGTAATACGCACGAGGCATATTTTAATCCACTCGAGTTTTTCGTCGTTTTCCGTTTTTTAATCGTTTGAAATCGTATACACACAATTCGGTCACAAATACACACACCCTCTTTGCCGAAGAGCATTCGTGTTTAATAACGCGTATTGTGTATAACCACTGTTATAGGACCTATCAAACGTGTATTATCGATAGATGCAGAGATATTACCGTAATCTATATAGTGCGATATGTGAATCGAAGATAATGCCCGATTAATTAAAAACGCTCCTTTCCGGTTCTGACGAACAGCTAATTTGAAATATATAACGCTCGTACAATTGTGCATTATGTAATGGTTATTACTTATTAGCCACACGCAGACGTGTTTTATTTTCGGATTTTATTTTATTTTATCAGCTATATATATTATGCTCGTCGAATTTCGTTGGCGTATGTACAATATGCTTTAATAATAGATATATGTTAGAATCTATTATAGAACATCGTTATTTTCGGCAACGATTGTCAATCTTATTTAAACTGCTGCAGTATTAAAAGTTGCTGCGCACTTTCCATAGAAAATTTTGTATACCTATACAGAGTTTGAGGAAAACTAACTGTTGAACTGTTCACGCTTTAAATTGAATAGTCATATCGTCTCAAATATTAATATTTACACATTAAAACGTATTTAAAAAAAAATACGATTATATTAACCTTTCGCCAGAACGTTTGGCCCGTTCGGGAAACGGTTATCGAATTCCATCGTATATTGTACACTCTGTTCTATTACATAATTAATAATATGCAAATGTCTACTGAGTAAATGAAGATTAACAACGATGTCATATCAAAATGTATTAACGTTTTGGGAAATATATATGTTTTTATGTAATTTTATTTTATTACCCCAAAAAACACATTTTTAGTATTTTTTTATCGTTTAATTTTTTTTTTTAGTTGTTATTTTTTCGAATGACAACACTGACTTTTGCGTTTCATTTATAAACACGATAATATTAGTCGCAATTGTGTCGCAGTTGCTCAAAAAAAAAAGTTACACTATATTATCTGCAGCCGATTTTCATCATTGTCGGCATACGCCCCTAACACGTATATTGTTATAAGCGTTACGTTTACGTTTTGAAGTTTGAATAAAAATATTGTAAATAAGATCCGATTACGTTTTGCGGATAGACATTTTTCATACATTTTCCACGCCGCGAAAATACGCGCAAAGCATCGTAAGTAGATGATACTTTCCGCTCTGTACCTATATACACACATCCAAATATATCCAATCATATCGCACGATAAATCACCTCAGTCCCTGCTAACAGCCATTCGGATTGGCATAACGGACTGAGCCAGTTTATAGAAAGCGTTCGTTTTGATTAAGCACCGTGACTCGACAAAAGCGAAAACGGTTGATTGGTGCTCGGTTTTCGTCGCGTTTCGCTGCGTACGATCAGACACAGCCTTTTATTAAGTTCGAATTAAAATGATTTCTTATTCGATTTTATAATGACAAAGTTTTTTCATCAAAACAGTTTTTGGTTCGATGAAAACATTGTTATTGTATAGAGCAGTATATTATAACGCTCGAAACTACGAGTACTGACGAGTTACAAAATTAAGTTACATAACGATAAAATTACCAATTTCAAAATTTTACGAAATTTCAAAAGTAACTTTTAACTTGTGAGTTAAATCATTTTGTAGTCGAGTTCAGTTATTATTTTTTAATTTCAGTTCAACCATATAACCGAATTTACAATCTTTCAACAATAATAATACCTAGGTACTTTATACCTATAGTCCGATGTTTAAAGAGACGTTATTGTTGCATACTCGTTTTAACAAGTTTAAAAAACAAATAGTTAACTATAAGCGCCTCATTATTATTATATCTACTTGATACCGTAGTGTGTGTCAAGAGTATACTCGTCGACCGTCATAAAAGTATATATTAATATATCAAACTTTGTAGATATCCATAATTAAAATAAATATTTACATATAAAACTCACGGATATTGAAATATTTTCTATTTCCCCTCGAAATTCGTCACAGCGAAAGTTTGCTCAGACTTGACTGTAAAATAATATAATAACAATCGTATGAAGAATAAAAAAATTCGATACGCCCCTTAGGCGATCGATTACAGATCAAATTTTTTTCAAAGCTCTGCTGCAAAAGTACCCATAATAAGACCAAGTCTCTGAGTATGATCGCAGTAAATCATATTATAACATTAATGTAACTCTCGATAGCCTAATACCTGATACCTATATGTATAAATATGTATAAATGTTAAAACTAGTTCTTAATATATTTATTTTATAGCTAAATCTTGCGTTCAATGAAAAATAACGAGGAAAAATTCTCAATCGTTTTTCATATTTGGTTACTATATATTATATATATACCTACAATTATTATTAAACGTTTACAGTTTGGAATTCACTTCCAAACATATTGTACTTTGTATAAAGTGGCGCATTTTAAATTATACGCTCAGCATTCAGGTTAACATAATACAGTTGCAAACTTGCAAAAGTCTATTGTCGTGGACGATGAATGGGATCGAATAAAATGAAAACTTAAGAAAACTGTAATGAAAAGACGTATACGAAGCTATAGTGCCGTTTGTGTTTAATTAAAACCAAAAAAATACACACCTGCAATTTATTATCAAGCCATCAAACGATCGCAGTTGAAACAACTGCACTTAGGTCATAGGTGCACACAATAGATATTATGAGGACAATGTCAGTAAAGCATATTTTATCATGGAAAAAATGTCCATAAATCCTTAACATGTTTGTAAATTTTTTTTTAAATCCCCCATCGCCTCGAAACAATTTTTTTTGATAGATATCTATATACTTATTGGTCATAGGTATACCTATTATGACCGGTGCGTAAATTTTTCTTAAGACTTTGATTAGGTACTAAATTCGGAACCCGCGATATCCTAGGTTTTAGATCATATAGGTATTAATATTATAGTATACAGAAATCTCCCTTAATATAATAGGTATCCTACTTATTATGAATCACACTTGTCTACAAGCTTACGCGTGTGTGTGTGTGATAATGCGCTTTTTACGTGCTTACCAGTGCGATAAAAGATTTCTGCTTGTCCTTTTCGTTTGGCGCTGCGCGATTTCACCGTTGCCGAGAAGAGGGAATCCTCCGGGGAATGGTCGCCGCCCCTCACGAATGGACACAATGATTTATATTATACACAGTCCGAAATGTTCGCAGACGATATATATAAATACGTATACTATACATATATATTATGTGTGTGTGTGTGTGTGTGCCGAGTACATTGAAATCGTCGAAACGCGTTTTTTCGTCTAAACTCAAATAGTAATCGTCTTTCTAAGAAGAACACCTATAGTCATCTATATATGTTGTAAGCTCACATGGGCGAAAACTGTGGGGAAAGGGTCTAGTCAAGTTCGATCACCGGTAGAGAGGATGCGAGAAAATCATTTTGTCCTGAAACGGACAAAATTGTTATTACCGTTTTATTCAAACTATTTCATATATAATATATTATGTGATTTAGAAATATATAATAGTTCCCGCGATTAATTTAACGCATTCCTCTATCATTACATATGTTTATTGATTTTTTTTTTTTTTAGTTTAAGATTTTTCGTTAAATCGCCGTATATCCCGTGAGTTAAAAATAAATCTACGATAAAGTAATTTATATAATTAACTCACTTCGTTTCCAATTGCGTACAAATATTATAATATATTATTGAAAAAACAGTGGGCGATAGTGTATAATACGTTTACGAATATATTTTCGATGTAATTCTTGTTCATTATAATATTATGTTATACTTTTGTGTAAACATGACGTCTCACACAATTGTTTTCGAGTAATAATATTTCGTTTTAATAATTTATTTGTTTTGAATTTTTTTTTTTTTACTGTCGTGCACATAAAGGGTGGCATAGGTAGAATATAAACAAAGGCCGAATAAAAATCTATCTTTCCCTTTTCCCATACCACTGCAACCGCTGCCAGTTCGTGAAGGTTAGACATAAATATGGTAATGCGACCAGCCGCCTACTGCTAAATATAAACATTAAGACTTACCCACCCACGTTACATATTATTATTATACTATTTGAACATTTAATGGAAATTAATAATTTAACTTTTAAAATGTTTACTTACATAAATGAAAGCTCTGTAAAGACGAGTGTCTGAGGATTTTTTTTTAAATTCAAAACAAACATTTATTTTCATTTTTTATTTCAAGCTTCTGAAAACCTAAAATACCTAATATATAAATTAATAGCGATGAAGAGCGGCTGTGTAATACCTCGCAGTACTAATTTTGCACAATCGTCGGTAGTACACGAAAATATTAATTAAAAAAAAAAAAAAAAAACGAAACGAAACGAAATGACGAAAACGCGAACGCGTGCAGTGCGAGACGCTATCTGCAATTTTTAATTTATATAAAATTATATCATTAATTAAAGATAAATTAATAACGTAACTTTTGAGTTATGCAGGCTTAGGGAACGAATTAAAAATTAATCATATTTCGAACTAGTCGCGGATAAAAAATAAATTGAAATTAAAGTCCTATAAGTATAGTTAATTCAATTTCTCAAAATATTTCGGTCGAGATATGACGAACGAATTAAAAATATATAAATACGAAAATGTCGACTAAACGTTTAAACTCGACAATATAACATAATACCTACTGTGTATAATAATATATAGTGTAACAGCAGAGTGCGGAAGCGTGTGATTTTAACAATAATGTTTACGAGGACTGGACGGTGCAAATCGGTCAAATAAAAAAAGAATCTGAAAAAGACGATTCGTACTTACAATAAACACCATTATGAGTTAACTCGCGTGATCGCCTCAACTATACGGTGGTCGATCGTTTTTTGAGTTAAGACCCCAAACCCGTAGCACAATCATTATAATAAACCGGGGAGAGGCGATGTCCGCCTGTCACGAGGGGTGCAGGTTTCCACAAAAATTCGAGCTCGACACATGGAAATTTCGTGCGGTAGGTCAATATCGCGGCGATTAGACTTCAAATTTACAAAAAAAAAAAATCGGTATTTTACATTAATTTACTTGATTCGATTTAAATTCATCTATAGGTAATCGTCTTGGTTTTTCTTTTTTTTTTCGAAAGAATTGGATACCACATACATTATAAATCGCAGTAATCTCCCACCAATAGCTTTATCTCTTATTTATAACCATACGGTATCAATAGAAGCTGATAGATCAAAATTTCCAAATTCCAATAATACATAATAATTTTAAGATATAGGTATACAAAACATAAAAACCTGTAACAGTGACTATCATTATTTTTTTATAATATTATTATTATAATAATCAATAACGATGTTGTTATTTTTGTGCAGGACCGGCCGACCAGCAGCAACAACGGTTACATAGCGGCCGACCGGCTGTACGACCTGAACCCAATGCCGCCGCCGCAGACCGTCATCGCCCTGTCGTCGTCGTCGTCGGCGTCGTCGCCGTCGCCCAAACCGGCCACGGCCGGCGACCCGGCCACGCTGCTCCAGTACTCGGCCACGTACGGCAACCCTTACCTGCGGTCCACGTCGGCGCAGTGGCCGGCGCAACCGGCGCGGCCGCTGCAGCAGCCGAAGTACGACGCGTACGGCCGGCCCGAACCGCCGCCGTACAGCGCGGTCGGCAAGGGCAGCAAGCGGAAAACCGCGGCCCCGTCGGCCGCCACGGTGCCCGTCGGGCCCAACTATCACATCGGCGTGGCCAAGCGGCAGACGCTGGCCACGCACGTCTGAACGGGCCCGGTCGACACCAGCGCGCCGGCGCGCAACAAAGGCTGATGAACTATTATTATATTATTATTATATATTATAAGTTATACGGCGCTGTGCGTATACATGACCGCGTCTTTGCAATCGGTGTGCCGTCGCCGCCGCGTGTAGTAAAAAATTATATTTTATCTATGTGTAGTGATTGTCTATTTTTAACTCTTCGGACACCTCCCCCCCCCCGAGCTTTGAGAACTTTTCGACCGATGTCGTCGAACGGTTCGAGTGTACGCGGGAGGTCGACTTTGATTTTGATTATTATTATTATTATTATTTTTTTTTTTTTCTAATTATTATTATATGTAAGTACTCTTTTACTATACTATTGTCGTGTTTTACAAATTGTTACGGTTAAATCGACTAATAATTATGGTCCAAATTAATTCAAACTCTGCAGTTCTGTAGTCAAAACAAATTCCACGAAACACTCGGTTAGGACAATTAGCTGATGTACTTGTATTGTTATGTACACGATTGATAATATTATACGTTAAATAAAGCCGTCTGGCACCTGGGGATGAACCATGAGGCCTATCAATACCGAGCCTAATAATTATTGTTCTCGAAAGTTATTGTTATATTTGTTATTTTAACTCTGCTTAATAGTTACTGCATTCGAATAGTTAGGTACAAATCGTTTTAATCGTCGGAAACGCCTATTACTGAGAATTATCTGTTTTTTTTTTTTAAACCGTTAGAATTAATAATAATAGGTACGTACTATTATTTTCTCTTTATCGCCGGGAACGGAACGATGCATAATTTCTTATTGTAACGTATAATACTTAACAAATATTTAGAGACTTTTTTTTTATATCATACAAAATTTTGGTTCAGCCAATGATGAGTGCAGTTCGACAGTCCTCTTATGGTTATTCCACCATATATAAGCCAATGTTAATCCTTACCGCCGCTGTTTACAGAAGTGGTTCGTTCTGATCACAAGTTCGCCACTAGATTTTTCAGCACTCGAAATGAATTATTATACTTTGTTAATAAAATCGTTAAATAATAATAAGTAAAATTTTAGAGTTTAATGTTGTTCTATATATATATATATATGTCTTTTTTTTCTTTTTTACTTTTCTACGATTACACTTCGAGTCTTCGACTTTGTATTACACTGGTCCCCGTAGTACCTACTTTGACGAGACGATTCTTGTACCGACTATTAAGTTACGTTCCGTTAAGTCGAAAGACATCGATCGCTCTGTTGCAGTATTAACATCAATCGTCGTCTCCGAGTCGTGTGTTGTTCGGTTTTCTATCGCATATAATATTAAACAGAGAGATACTATTTCGCCGAATTTTCCGCCACTTTCGCATCCCGACCCCGCGGCCACTTGCCGCCAAACGCCTAATAATACTCATTGTTTTTTTACCGGTTCGACTGTATGCGTAAAACTTAAAATTATAATGTATATTGTATTGTGCTATGTTCGCGGGCAATCTGTTTGCGCGCAATCCTATCAGACGAATATAAAAAATTCAACAATACAAATGACGATATCGATGGCTTGAAACGCTGCACAAATACACACTACTATAATAATACAAGTGTCTACTTTTTACCCGAAATTCAATATTAAAGTACCGTTAAATAAAGTATATAACAGTGCAGCTTATAATAGTATTGAAGTCTGTCTGTTTTTGAATATATTATGTACCCGTGTTTCTTGCCATACTTATTATAGTTAGTTAGAAGGTTAGAACTGTATAATAATACCATATTAGGTACCATACCTATTTTTCAAGATATTTTTTTATACTAATACATCGGTAATAAAAAAAAAAAAAAACAAAATTTTTCTACGATTAAATAATTTATACGCAATCAACTGATTTAAACATATAACTATATATAATCTTACATAGAATTAAGAAAAAACAGTGTATAATACGTTTGCGATATAACTCTTGTTCATTATAATATATACTTTGGTGTATTGGTGTAAACAGGACGTCGCACGCAATAATTGTTTTCGTCATCGTGTCTTGTCTGTGATTAGATACATATTATTATTAGTATTATTATACGATTAAAGTAGAAATCGAATATCGTTTTTAATTCGTTGATAATAATAAAATAAAATAAAAACCAGGAAAACGATAAAACTTGACTCGTTGATTTCAAACGTTTTGTGACTTGTGCGATGATATAATAATATTACGTGTGCGCTTTAATGATAGCCATCGGTACAGTGTTTGCCAAAACTCACCACTTTTGCAGATCAATCGTGCTCTGATTCCGATAAGACAATCTCCCTCACTAACCCCCACCCCACAAACGGATGACGTTTCTTTACGTCTTCGCGAATTTTAGATAATTTCGTTTTCGTCCTAAACATTTTTTTTATAATAATATCTTTTAAACGGGGCGGACGTGCTATAACAATATTGTAATATATTGCAAATAGTAATAAGAGGCTGCCCTGTACAGGTAAATAATACAATATTAATAAATTATTGTTATTATACATAAAACTATATACATTTATATGTTGCGTTATTAAATTATAAATTATAATATATATATTTATGTATATTATTTAGTACCTAATATAATTATATGAATGTGTTAGCCTATAAGATAAATATATTATGATCTGTATTATTTAATTATTATTTTATGTGTATAAGTGTTTATGTTCCAAACAAATATGATCTATATATTATAAAAATACATATATAATTAGAGGTATATATACTATATAAATTATAAACAATTGCATTACTATTACTATTATATTATTATTTACCTACTTTTTGTTAGATAAGTATTAAATATTATTATTATTATAATTTTTTTTTTTTGTTATTTTGATCGTTATGTTAAAATTATCATATATTATTATATTATGTATATTATAATAATATATTATGATAAAAATATTAATCTGTGTATCGTTTACAAATACGAAACGATTTATTTTAAAATTATTTAGACGAATGTGTACTTAGTTTTTTTCATTTATTATTATTATTATCATTTTTTTTTTCTTAAAAATAACTATACAAAAAATCATTATGTAAATATTATATATGTATACCTATACCTATTATTTCAACTTGTATTATAATAATATTGCATCATACATTCATACGCCATTATTGTGTAAAAATCTATACCTTACCTATAAGTGTGTGAATATCAGAATATATAAAATTATCAACAAATTTTCAAAATGTATATTTTATTTCTATTGTTTTACTACACATGGCGATACTATAAATCATCTGTATGTACAAGTTGATTTCTTAAAAGGGACTCGCTCGGATGTACCCGAAAATTATTAACGTTTTTGGAAATATATATATATATTTTTTCATTATAATCAAAAGTCATTATAAAACCAAATTTAAGCAAAACGTAAGTTTTAAACTCAATCGAATGACGCAGCATTATAGGTACATTTTTAATTTCATAATACTATTCCGCAAATACTTTTTCGAGGATCTCGGTGTGCGAAAAATTCGAATTTTAAACGAGTATAATTACTTATAGTTATAAGTTTTTTAAGTTTTGATAAATGGAGCGGGGTGATGGCACACAGAACTACAGAAGTACTCTTCCAAATGTCGATCTACTACCTATACTCTGCTAGAAATATTTATTTAATATTTTCCAATCAGTCGAAAAAATGTTTCCGAAAACGTTGATAGAGGTATTCATATTTATCTTTTTGAGAAATCAGTGTATACCTTTTAAAAAAACCACCCTGTACCATAATACCTACTGTTAAAAAATATTGTAAGTATATTGTGGTTTCCTCGGTCTGTATTATTTATAATATAATATAATATGTATTATCTATATGTTGTACAATAGTGAGAAAATATAAAAAATTATATCATCATATTATAAGCTGTGGAATAATATAATATCATCGATATTGTAATAAAATTTTAAAGTTTAAAAATCCTCTTTTGTTGTTTTGTCGTGAGAATAATATTATAATCGCCATTAGATATCGTTGTACGGAAAAAAAAAACATATAAAATATGCATAATCACAATATAATATGCGTAGGTACAACAGAGGTAGTATGATATCGCTTACGCCTGCAACGTGTTTCATCTGGTCGTTATTATATGTACATATGTGTGTGTGTGAATGTTTAAATTTTACCAAAATAAATAAAATACGTACACCTACACTGAATATTGTATCGAACGAAATGTGAACTGTTGCAATAATAATATAAATGAAAAATGACGGCAGGGGCGTCACTCTCCTGCACAGGAGCGGTAAAGTCACTCGCCCCGTACGTGATCTTTTTTCTATCGCGTTTGTGGATACCTATATATAGATGATTTTTGTCACACTAGCGATATAAATAATATATTTAGACGATGTATTATATGGGCCAACGTGTGACCTATACCGTCGGGCAATAAACATAGTATAGGTACCTTTCGGGTTTACGGTCTAATGTGTGCAGTGCCCATCAATGTTAACCGAATTCTGGTGGTCCAAAAATAGATAAATATATGTATAATATTATTTACAAACTATTTTATATCCTCTGTGCACTTAGTTGCCCTTATTAAATGCATCCGTGTTGAATTTGGTCGCTAAATGTTACAATTATTTAAGGTAACGCGTAATATTTTTGATTTTCTGATTTGATGTAGGTACATAGATAATATTTTCGACATATTATCGCAATTTTATAGGTACATAAGCTGAGCTGTCTCAGTCCATAGGCGCAAATTGCAGATTGAATTTGTTGGGGAGGGTTAAACCCATACTATCATTACTTACATTGAAAAAATCCGTGGATACTAATGTTAAACCACAATTATTATTATTGGTATACCTTAATATTCAATATTTGAAACGATAAAAAATGTAATTGCATATGTATTTTATAATTTTTGAATCACACTATTATAGAATAACTGATGAGGAACTTTATCTAATAATTGTATTAAATTTTCAAGTGTTTTGACTCAACTAAAAAAAAATTTATGATATTTATAAAAAAAAACCAAACAAAAACGAATATTTTAAATGCATATTAGGCATAACACATAAATAGCATGAATAAAGAAAATGACAATCTAAATAATTACTGGTGAAATTTTAAAGTATCTACGACTTATACTTTTGAATAATAACAAATATTTAAAATCGTTTGTGAATAAATCGTTACCGTTATGCAATTTCGTAAAAATTTAAAATAAAAATGCTCACAACATTTTTCATATAATAACGCTTCGAGTTTTCTCTATTTTCGCTACCTATTTGAAGAGAAACTTATGGAAATCTTAGTGTTGAATTTTTTAACCTTAGATATTAAGTTTAAAAATTTTATAAAATTTTAACTACAAAATGATTGCAAATTTTAGCGATTTCGACATATTTCGTAAAACTTCGAACTTAAACCATCTTACCTTTTGAGTTAAGCCAAATCACACACAAATCCTATTTGATAATCCTATCAAAATCGGTTGAGTAGTTTCGGAGAGCATCGCGGACTGTAGTACACGAAATGTTTATACATAAATGATATATCTAAACAAAAAGTAAAAACAAGTGTAACAAAAAAAAAAATCTATTTCATCGTAATTTATTATTTTACAATATGACAATTATACCTATAACAATAAACACGTACCGTCAAATCTTACAAATCATAAATCTACGAACATATAAAATATGAATTAAATGAAAAATGGACCTAAATTTTATCCTATCTAGAAATTTTACTTACAAACCGTTTACATTGTTTGATCGGTACCACAAAGCTTCATCTACATATATATTATATATATATATATATATAACAATGATGACACGGAATCATTAATAATGTTTTGGTGAAGCGTCGTGCTCGTTTTTTTAAGATTTTCGATTTTTTGAATCGAACAATAACCATGTATAATTTATTGGAGTAAGGCATTAGCTCATCGCTAATTTTTTGAAGGTTTGAGAACAGTTTACGATAAGAAAAAACATAATTACCTATATGAATAATGATGGAGAACATAATGCATAAAAATACACTTAGCGATCTCGGATGTATTATATATATCTTGTTCTTTTGATACTTAATATAATATAATACCTAATGTGCAGGACCACATGTAATACATGTATATTATATATGCATATCTAGAATTATTTTTGATAATTTTTTTTTAGATTCTGTACGAAATGATGAATATATTGATTTTACAATGATGTGTGTGTGTGTTTTTTTTTTGTGTCTGTGTCTGTGTCGAAATAATGCTTCAATTTCAAACTTCGGGGGCGGGGGAGGGGGGTTCCGATGGCAAAGTGAATATAAAAGTATATTATACAGGTCAAAGGTAAAATTAACATAAAAAAATAAATAAAATAAAAATAAAATAACATCTTCAAACAGTTTTCAAAAAAATTGAGAAAAACAAAAAAAAAATGAGGGAAAAACGGGAATTTTTAAGCAAAAAAAGTTTTTGACCAAATCGATTTTTTTTATATAACTGTAACTCAAAAACTAATCACTGTTGACTGCATCTGAAATCTTCACCTCATATTTATATTAACGTTATCTATACACTATTTGTTTCAAAATGTTTTAACTTTTTTGAGCTATTTATAAACAACTGAAATGTTTGATTTTTCTGAGAACTTTTTTTTGAAGTGTCAATAAAAACATTTTGGCCGCTTAAAAACACTTGAAAATTTAATACAAGGCTCCATGTGATTTGTTATTATTATAGTTAAAAAAAAATTAAAAATTGTTAGTCACAATTTTTTAATTATAAGCGTTTGCCTATAGTTCAAATTTTTACAAAATATGTCAAAATTACGATAATTTGCAAGTAATTTTGTAGTTGATAAATCATAAAGTTGTTTGTGTTAATATCTAAGATTAAAAAATTCAACATTAAGTTTTCCATAAGTTTTCCTTCCAATAGTTGTAGAGAAAACTCGAAACATAGAAAAAATTGTATATGCGTTTGAATTTTTAATACAAAATTTTGTAATGATAACGATTTATCCACAAACGATTTTAAATATTTTTTATTATTCAAAAAGTACGTCGTTGACACTTGAAAATTTCACCAGTTATTTCCTTTACATAATTTATTTTTCGAAATATTTTACTTATTTTAATGCTATTTATAGGCATTTGAAATATTCGTTTTTGTTTAGTTTTTTTTATAAATATCGATTAAAATTTTTTAGCTGAGTCAAAATATTTTAAAATTTAGTACCATATTTCTCATATGTAATTTAGGTATACCTACTATAAAAACCATAAAGAAGATCTTAAAAATATAAAAATACAATTTCTTATAGACATTTTATGTTCACTTTTGAATGAATTAAATAATTACGCATAATAATTAAATAATAAAGTTTTTAGTTATACTTTTTTGTAATTTAAAAATTTATTATTCGTGTGTACCTACTTAAACTTTTAACGTAGATATTATGTATATTATTATATTTTACATATGTTCTCAACGACGTATTTTTCAAGAACAACTTTTCGGAAACAGGTGCTCAGAATCGCGCGTTGATTTAAAAATATTTCGTATTCATTGTCCTTTAAGTCGCATATAATATAATAGGTATATGTATACCTAATACTTATATCGGCTGATGCTTTTCTTATGGCGCATACACGGTTTATAGGTACACAGTACACATAATATTTATTTTTTTAATGTTTAATATGTTGAGAGATAATAATATGACATTTACTATGTTTTATACATTGTTTAGTCACTATGCTCCTTGCTTACCTTTTTTAATCTAAATTGCGTATCTCTTAGCATATTTTTTTTCAAGGGTGTGGGCAGATTATTCAATAGCTTTGATTCTACAATTATTGTAAATTCGCCAACTCCAACCTGTAAACGATTAGGATTGTATTATGAGATTCCACAAGATAGAATGGTGACGATAACGCATATACATCTACCTAAAAAGGACGTAAGGAGTACCTATACAGTTTTAAATTAGAATGATTGGTGACACGGAAACTAGCAATGAGTGATAGTAGATGTGTATAATATAATCATTAGTCATTGCTGGGCAGAGTAGTCTCATACTACTAGTCTGTAGGGCTAGACAAATGCATTGAAAGAACATACACAATATGCGCGTGAAGTTTTGAAATTGTATCCACTTAACTAATATGATAATTACTAATTACACGAAACTTACCTATAGGTAGGCATGTACTGACGGTTTACAATATCTATTAATTAATCTCAATGTTTTTTTCACATTATTTTAGCAACGTTTATGAAACTATATACGAAATATTGATCGTAAATAATACAATATTAAGTGTTTAAAGTATTTTAGCACCAGTTTTGAAATCTTACTAAAAAAAATTCTCCATTCAATTGTCATAATTTAACACCTTTACTATTTGAACTTGATCATTCTTTAAAATCGTTTGTAAAAATGTCTTGCACAAAATATAAAATTGTGTATGTATAGTAAATGCACGGCAAATACGCGTCATATAAATACCTTTTACCTATGTCCTATACTAACACTATTAGTAAATACAAAATCAAAATTCAATTTATTTTTCCCAATATAATCGACTAACGGAGCATATCAGTCTATAAATGGTATATTTACGACTAATAAAACAATAATTACCTATTGGTTTTCATTACGATGAATACGGTTTTACAATATTTTTCGGTTTTCCGTTTAATTATTCTAATACGATTTTGTATTATTATTCGCGATTGGATACGAGTCTAATAGTGATCACACCAGCTGACAACCAATTTATTTTGAGTTTGGATTTAAGGAAAAAAATGCAAAGACATATGGAAATCCCAGTGCAAGTAATAACCTAGATTGGTATCTTATCAGTATTAAGTTTAAGTACCTAGGTATATATTAGTTCATAAATTAATAAAGTAAGTAATATTATATTGTTACATTATTCCTACAAGGTTCCTACCCGTTCAATAATTAACGACACCGTTAGCACCGAGGTCGTGTCTCCGACGTCTCGTTAATAAAAGCATAACGAAGACTGTAACGAAATTGCGAAAGAATGGGTGTTAAAGAATTATAGGCTATACTGCTATAGCAGATGATGAATAAAAACAAATCTAATTGCACCAATACCAATTGCATACCAATTCATATGAATAATATGCTTTCTTAAATTTATAATAGTAAAAAAATTATATGCACTTGTATAAAATACAATTTAAAATTAAATTAATTTACCTAATGTTTATTTTTATTAGATAATAGTACCTACCTAATTAAAATATATTTTTAATTTTTATAAAACTTTGTTTATTTCATTATTATATTTTATAGTATTACCTATGCACATTATATACAGATAGGTATCCACTTTTTAAAATTTTATCATAAAACTGCATATAATATATTGTATGATACAAAATTACTTGGATGGTGACGAAATACAAATATTCAACAGAATAGTTCAGTTACTAATTAGATAGGTACCTAACAAGGGAAAAAATATCAAATTAAATTTTTCCAATTTTACATAATATAATATAGGTATGCTATACATATGCATACAATATAATGAAAAATAAGAATATACGTAGGTAGGTATTGTAATATATTAATTTAATAAATAATAAGATAAACATATTAATTCGT
>VUJU01002376.1:0-38136 GCA_009835225.1 Aphis craccivora
ATTTGTTTAGTCACCGATCCAAAAACAAACTAGAAACGAAACATTACTCTAACTAACAGAAACTCCGATCGTGTCGGGCCAGCTGAGTAGCTACTAGCTGGTGTATTATTATGGTATACATGGTTATGGCGGTTGTTAATGGCTGTAGGGTGGTTATCAAACCGTTAATTTAGGTTTTGGTTTACAATAATTTGTTTATAACCTTAACGTATTGTTTGTCACGACTATCAATTATAATCATATTTTCGATCAATTAACCTAACGTTGAATCTACGTTTATCGCAACTGCCTCTAATGACGGTTATATTACTTTGAAGTTCGTTATAACACCTAACACCTTAATATTTACAAATCCTTTAGGCATTTTGGTTCAAATAAATATCGATAATACCATTTAGTTATTTACGTTATAATTTATTTTTATTACTAAGCCAAGGATGTAACTGAGAGAGGTTAATTTTTTATGAATTAACGTTAAACGTTCACTGAAAAAAATTCTTTAATGTAAAATTATATTTTTCCTAAATACCAAAAATTAGGAATTTCAAATAAGTATATTATTGCACAATAATATTTTCATCAAAATAGCGCTGCTCGTACATAGGGATATACAGTTAACAGTCAACGCATTAAGTCTGGCTTAGATATTTAATTTTTAAACTCGAATAATTATTTTCAACATTTCTAGTAACATTTAACATTTAGTTGAAAGATAATGGAAGTATTACCTAGAGTGAACGTTTTAAAAGCATATAAACACATAAAGGGAAACTCTCCCAGATGCATTTTACTTGTGTTCAATATAAATACTTTATTATTCTTTTAATGATAATTTAACATGGAAGAAATTGTGATGTTAACATAAATCAAATCTGTTTGATGTTTTCAATAAAACTTTAACTACGCGAAAAAATAATACTAAAATATTTGTCTGAAGTTCTAAATGATCTGACATGATTCAAGGCGTATACACGTCGGGTTGAAAACTACGATAGAAGTTTAAGATTATTTGTTGAAACTTTTTAAATCATCATAGAAACTATAGAACTTTGCTGAATTTTTAATGACCAGTTCAATTTACGCGCAAACACGTCTAGTCATCCGTTTAAAGACGTTTTCGAGAAAATTTTAAAATCTATCATTAAAAAATAATATACCCATTATACCTCGTTGAAAAAATGATATAAAATTAATATTAATCGTTCAGAATACTATATAGTTGTATAGGTATAAAGGAAAATATTCGGTTCACTATTGTTTTTGAAGCGACCAAAAAACAAAGAAATATTTCAATTTCATAATTTATATACATCGTATGTATAATTTACATGTGAACGCCTATATATTATGTAATTAATAATTAACGTATATCGTTCGGCCGGGCTACGCATTGTAAGTATCGTACTAAAGGCGCGTTGTCGGATAATAATATAATAATATATTATTATCGGTTATCACGTGCCTACTGGATGTGCGAAAATTCGATTTTGTCAGCTACCTACAGTGAATTAAAACGTCTGCCGCGGCCGTTGCTTTTATACGCTTCGAATTTCGCGCTCAAACACACAGTATACACACCGAATGTATATGTATATATTATGTATTATATTATATCCATTAAAATGTCGAGTGAATGATTGTTACAGTACAAGTGCTCCTGGTTTCCGCCTCCTCCTCCGGTGTACTGTATCGGCACGCAACCAGTGCTATACTTATGTACGTACTCTAATCGCTCTGTACATGTCAGCTTTAAAGACCTTTGTCGCGCCGTTTTTGTGTTATAATCTGTATAGATGCTGGTGTATAGGTGCAGTGCACATTCAAAGAAAACAATTTTGAGCGCAATGGCCTTTCTATCTCTCACACACACACACACACACCCTTCCTATCACAATCACGCCTTTTCCTCCTAACCGTTTTACGACCTATACGACGACCTTTCTTCTACGCCGCGTTACTTAATATTATTTAGCTCTTCGGAACTAGGTACATATAATGTATACAATTTGAGTGTGTGTGTGTACTGCCCGGCAACGGTATAGTAGTGGAGGTGGTGATGCTGGTGGTGTATATGCACATATATATATATACACACACAATACAGTCGTGTGCTGCAGTGGTGAAAGTTGTACGGAGAAATTCCAAGGTGAAACGCTCACTGGTAATTGACTTGCCGTCCCACCCCCTTAGGTCGATTTATCACGAATACGAATGGTTGGTACCTACCACCGCCGTCGCGTATACTCTCGTGCGGATGCCGGTGTTTTGTAAACAGGCTAGGTGGACGAGGGCGGTAGATAGTGTAATTTCGTTGCCTTCAAGCGCACTCTTTTGAGTAATGCCATTCTCGGGTCTCAACGACGACGACGACGACGGGAGAGGCGAGAAACTTCCAACTTGTAATTTATGACTCGGTAGCGCGCGCGTTTTGTATGCAACTTTCTTCGTATACTCACACACACACACTTAGACTCACACTGCACGTACTCGACGACAACACGCACACACACACAAACATACATCAGTTTTCACGTCGTCGTCTCGTCGTTGAGGAGAGGTTTGTTGACGAAATAATTATTGACGAGCACCGGAGACTTTTGTCTCCGGCTCGACCCGGGGATTAATCAACCGTCGTTTCGCTACCCCCTCGCCATTCTTCTACCAACACCACAACCTCGTCACGGCATGGTCTATTTAGCTACACCCGAACACTCTGAACTTCACACTCACATTTGGTGCACCACCATCATCACCAGCCACTACCGGAGGAAATGACAAAACGACTCGCTGACGACGACGTATAATTAAAGTCCAACAAAACTAACCTGCAGTTCTTAAATGACGAATATATAATATCGCCCTTTACTATTTCCGACTTTGTGTTCTTATGAACTTTAAGGTACAAGCGAGCTTATTTGAGGGCGATCTTTCTTTCTAGTTCCTATCTACGATGTATAATTTAATTTTTGCTATAAAATATTACTCATATTATACCATCTCGCTAACATCGCTATTACTCATTTTGAACGTAACCACAACTGCGTTACTGTTTAATATTGTTGTCATATAAATGTAACATACTCAATCATGTATTGAATTTAACGTGTGATTTTTTAAAAAGTGCAAAAATCTATTCATTTGTTTATAATACCTAGCTATATGTGTAACAAGGGTTTAGGGTTGTGTTATGGCAAATCGCATTTTCATAATAGTAACATTTGTTAAATAATAGCTTCAAATAAACTTGGATTTTTTCTCGGAAAAAAAAACTTTATTTAAAATTAATTTATGCACATATTTTAGTATTGTAGCATTATTTTGATTTTAAATCATATAAATATTCTTTTAAATTTTTAGGTTGAACATATAATATATATATTGTATCTTAAGCTAAACTTTCTTAAAACTATCAAAAACTCTGACCACTCCAGACCGTCTGGACCACTTAACGTACACACTTAACCACGTCATTTTCGATAATCCCAATATATTTTTCTATGTTTCTTTATCTTTAACATAGACAAACAAAACTACTTGAAATTAATTTGATATTGCTTAAAAAGTTTAGCTCAGAATATAATATCATGTCGGGAATTCGTGTACCGGGAAAACTTACATAATACGAATAAAAAGTAACATTTATTAATCGACAATTTATTGACATATTTTAATACATTTTATGTTAAGCTTAGAGTTGATCCAACGTTTAAAATTAATTTATTATATGTATCAGATCCTCACTGATTTATGTACCTATATATAAGTGGTATTCCAATTAGTTATGACACCATCTCTTTTACACTTTTAATTAAATACCATTAATATAATTTATAGTATCCCAATTATATTATTACGATTAATTCTACTTTGAACACTTATAGCTTAAAACATTAAACATATTTTTATCGTTTTTTGTAAAATATTTAGAAAAACGAAATTATTGAATGCTATGATTTAACGTATTACAAAATAAACGTACTGCGAATTCAGTTTATTTGATTTAACATTTATATTTAGGATTTAGATAACAAATATTCCAACTAAAGAATATAAATTTATTGAACATATTGTACATTCTAATATATTATATTTTATTTATAATAAAAATAAAAATAAATGTATTTCACATAATATTCCAGTAGATTTAAAAATATTTGTTTTACTATGACTATAATCATAATATAATCAATGACATACCTAGTTCTATTATATTATTTTATATAACATTACTTTCAAACCAATTTATAGTTAAATTTAACTTAGGTATATTTGAAAGTCGTAGTATATTGAATGAAATTTATAAAAAAAAATTGTAGCTTTATCAGCTTTCGGCTTTGTAGTTCCCTTAAATACAATAGATAAATATTATTATGCAAACAAAAGAACTCTGAATTTAATTAATCTTATTTTATGAGTGTAGTCATAAAAATTTAAACATATTACGCAATGCGTTCAATAAGTAATAATAGGTACATTTGAATTTATTAAATTATAACTAAAATTGAGACCCTGTCAATTTTTGATATTAATAATTGATTTTGTGTTATTGAAAACATTTTATCCTAATAGAAAATTATTTTTATCATATTTTATATTTGATTTATTCAATTAATTGGAATAACTATTGTAGTAGGTTCTACTTTAAGTTAGATGAAAATAAACTTTATACAATAATAGGTATTGTGTAAAGGCATTATACAATAGCCAAATACATTCTATATTATTATAATACATAAATCTAATTACGCATTAGCTATTCCTAGACAAACCGAATGATGCTCTTTGCTAATAATGTACCAATTGACTATTTTTGGTTTTAAATTCATTCAATCATTCAATGTTTATACTAAGAATGTTTTTTAAGTCGTTCATTTATGAATTATTTTTATTTTTCATCCATTATTGTATGTAGATATTAATTATCCTAAATGTAAAATGTAAATTATTTGTATATTTCAAAATGTTCTATGTAATAATTTCACATAATTGGGATTTTTTCCCGTATAATATATTTATAAATGAGTAAATATTATATTATTACCAAAATATAAATTAATTAATTATCTGGTTTACGTGTTTCAGATCAAAATTAAAAAAAATTAAATAAAGAATTATTTAAAACTCATATTACAAAAATTATATTATTTATGCACATATCAAGTAAAATAAAATTAGATCATAATTTCAGATTAAAACTATAATTGTAGTAAACCGGGATAAATTTCTCCAATATCCAGTCAAACCTTAACCATACTTTTCAAACTACCGTAAAAAGCAGATTGGTAAAAACAATAACAACAGGTGATACCCAAACGGTCGGTGGTCATAAATTAGTACTCTATTCCTCCATTCCTTTCCTGCGGTTTTTATTTTTTTTGTATCCCAAACAGATTTTATTGTTGAACAATGTACACCCCTCTTTGCTTTGCTTTGTTTATATTCTTTCTTTGTTTTTTTTTTTTTTTTACTAGATTTGTTTATATTTTTTAACTGATGTACAAACAACCTTTGCTAAATACGCATATCATCACAAATTACGATACATCATATTGTTTTGTAATCTGTACGGCTATATAGTTCGGTACCGTTCTGATACTTATCGAAGAAAATATCATTCTTATAATATACAAAATGCTTTGTATAAATATAAGTAATAGAGACGAGCCTCTTTGATATATTATAGGTACCTATATTATAACAATAATGTCTAAACTACATAAACTTAAATTAAATTCAAAGCAATATTATTATGAACAAACTAAGGCTTTTATGTCTATTCAATTGATTCATATATATTAACAATCATTCTATCTTCAAAATAATGTCGACAAAATGCAATTCTATATTACAGGACCACATCTCGCATTATAATCTATCAATAATATATCGATTACCTTAGCCGGAAGTATTTATTATAAATCGTAATGTTATTTCCTGTAAATTATCCTGAACGACTAGATAAAAGGAATATTGTATTTATGCTATCATTCTGTAACATCTATACGATTATCTAGAAAACGTGTACTTGTGAATAATTATTACGATACATACTATATTACATAGGCATTTTCCACGAGTAATTCGAATATCGAAAATATTACAAAACTTTTGAACTGTCGGATGAGAAGTTGTGTATAACAGTTACCATACACGGCGGAATACCCTTTATATTGTGAAAACTTTACGAAACGCTAGAGGGATTTTCAATTATTATTTTAGAGGAATACTTTGGAAATTTCTTCGCCCCATGTTCTATATCACCCACTTTCATATTATTATATCTCATACGCTATATCGAATATTGTGCAATAATATAATACTATTGAGAGTATATCTGCATACTCTATACCTACTTATGAACTCATTTTCAATCGTCTATTATAAATTCAGGGTTCGACACTTAAAGTATTTGCATAACCATATTGGACTTAAAATAGTAAAACATAGTTGAGTATAATGCAGTCACAGAAAACATAAAACTAAAGTTAGCACACAAATTATTTCAATAAGAAATGTTGAATAATATTGTGGAAATATTTTACTACAAAATTTCGCTACTTAAAGATATAATTAAAAATAATTTTCCATAAAATTATTTATACATATTTATCAAAAATATAATCATCAAATTTTTATTGACCGATTAAAAATATTACTTATTACGCTTTATGCATATATTTTAAAATTAAGATTTGACCGTAGAGAAAACTATATTTTTTCTTACTTATTTATAAGTTTAGGTATATATTTAATATATATAATCTATATCTATATAATATAATATTATGTATGTATACTGAGTAATTCTTTTATCAAACAACACTCATTATTTTAAAATATATTAATGTATTAAATTTTTTTTACATCATTTCCAGTCAAAATAAAATAATAATTTTTTTTTAATACTCTGTATGACTTATGTTATATTTTTTGAGTTTTTACTTTTTTGAATAACCAAATAACATTTTTAATTCATATTCTAAAGTAAAATATTTTTCTGAGCACTTCAATACGTAAAAAATCAAAATTTGGACGAGCAGTTTTTGAGTTATATTAAATATTTAAAGCTTTAGTGAGCAAAGTAGTAAACAAATATTTTGTGGGGTATTCCTATAATACTTACCCAACTCAACAAACCTTTTAATTCAAAAACCAATTGTCCGAATTTCGATTTTTATGTATCGAATACTCCAAAAAATATTCTTCTTCAGAATATGAAAATAAAAATGTACGCTAACTCTTGTTAAAAAAAGTAAAAACTTACAAATCATAGGTGCATTAAAAGGTATTGTTTTATTTCGACTATACAGCGAATTCACTACTTTATCAATTAGTAAGTTAAAAATAAAATTCTGCATAGATAGTATAATAGTTTAATATATTATATAATGATCAGGTACCTATGTAGGTACTATATTTAATATTACATCGGTTTTATACTTATTTCAAATCATTGTTAAGGAATATTTTAAAATGTTTTAACAACTAAGAAATTTCGTTTGCATTTTGGTTTAGATATATATCACAATTAAATAAAAAAAAAATCATCTACTTTATAAATTTACAGTAAAAAGGGGTTGGTCTGAATTGAAAAAAAAATAGTTTTCCATTGCAAAATGTAATTCCATGTAGTGTACAATAATTAAATATTTAAAAACATACTTTTAATGTACTCTTAAAATTCTTAGCAGATAAAATGAGAATTACCTGTAGTTATTAAATTAATTTTTTTTCAGTACACACGATGTGTGTCATGACATGTTCAACAAAACGAAAATCTTTTACATGATGCGCAGGGATCCAATGAAGAAGAAAAAAAACTGCGGATCTATAACATTGCATACTTTAATAGTATAGTATGTACAATCTTAGTATGATTAGATAATAACAACGACTTAATATAACGAAATAATATATTTTGTATGATAACAATAGGAACTGAGCACGGAGCAGAGATTGCGAGACAAGAATCTTACGGCGGCAGCGTCGACGGCGCCGTTTGATTGCACTACAACAACAACAATAATAATAATATTATTATTATATATAAATTATAATATACCGACTTGCACAGGTCGCCGACAGCATCCTCTACGACGAGATAATAACAATCGACAATATTATTTCTCCGACAATTACATAGCAGAGCGTGGTTTACTCCACCGGGCCGGTATGTACACGTATAATAATATATAATAATAACAACAATGTAATGGCCGTTGAAATGCGTCGTCAGTGGTTCGCTAATATATACGCAAAGAGAGGTCGTCGTAATATATTATGACAATATTTTAAATCGCATATTCCAACGCCGTCGTCATTTGCCGAACTCAATCGTCCGGCACCGCGAAAGGCGATTAAGGACCGAATCTGCGTTCGACTGTAATATACTTATTATACTGAGTATATACGTATAATATACGTAGGTACCTACACATCGAAAGCGGGTGGCGATGAGTCGGAAAATTAACGAATTAACGCGAGGCCGGTGGCGACGCGGATCATCGTGAAAATATAATCGCCACAACGTCGACGACGGTGGAGGCGGTGTGGCAGCGGCAGGGACGGTCGCCAGTGCACATTATATGACGTTAAAACGATAATGGTTTACATCGTCGCGGACTCGTCGTCGTCGTCGTCGTGATAATGGTCGGCAGTATATTATTTTGTTACGGCGGCGGAGAAGTAATCGTCTGCAGCGAGGGAATGCGATCAAAAATCCGTTTCGATCGCTTGTACGCTGCTGGCAACGACGACCGCGACGGATAATATAATAAATGAACGTCGACCGAGACGAACTGCGGAGACGCAATAATAGTACCCATCGCAGACTATACGGACCAATAAGTTTCAGTAGTGCGGTGATGGATACGACGAAGACACACACGCGAGTCCAAACGCGATTCGTCTGGCGGACCTCGAACGAGTCTAATGAACTCTGTCTAAATAATTTATGACCAAAGCGCGATTGAGTTTGAATGTACGAACGTCATACGAAGAAGAAAAAATCGACGTCAGTCGAATAATAGAGTTGAGGGGTATTATACCTAGGTTAGGTTACTTTTTTTTTTTTTGATTTACAGCGTTTTTTCTTATGACGGTAGTATAGTAAGATACTATTATGAAAATTTTAAAGACAACAGATGAATTTGAATATATTATTATCTGAGAGCCGTATACTGACGGATCGATTAAAAATTCATAGCAATTTACATGACTACATGCAGATGAGATTAAACAACGTTTTATGTAAATAAAAAATACACAAATAATTTATTATGTACAAAACTCAACTAAAATTGTGATATTTTATAGTATAATCTGTATGCCTACCTATTATGTAATATTATAAATGTACGTCGTGATTAAAAAAATGTTACGGAGGGATAATTAATTAATTATACACATCATGACGTATATTAAAACACAATAATATTAAATACCAACTATTTTTACAATATGTTAACCTAAGTATTTCTCAATATCGACATTTTTCGAAACACATTTTCTAATCGATTTGCGTGTCTTTCACTATTTTTCCATCTCGACACGTGCTTATTTACGCACGTTTATCGTCCCGTTGATTTTGCACTGCGAAACAGAGCCGTTGCGAGTTTATTCGTTCGTCCTATTTTACGTTGCTAACTACACTAATTACCGTCATTGTTGTTGTTGTTGTTATTATTATTACGCACTTTACGCACTTCCGCTAAACAGTTCGGCTGACCAAAAGCGAAGTAAATAGGTACTTACACCCCCGCAAAATCTGCTGATTGCCGCGACGAACAAGTAGATCGTTGATCCGCGACCGTTGCAATAATTAAAACCGTTTATGCTTATGTAACTGGTACATCTGTTGTGTTGTTTTTACGATTCCAACAGGACTTTGTAGGTATTGCCAACGAATTTTAAGGGATATAATAGGTTTCACTTTGGAAAAAATTAATTTTTATACCTTAATTACTACTGTAGTCCGTGAACGTAAGATTGAAACAACTTTGAATATAAAATAAATTGTAAATTAGTTATCGAAAGTTTGTTTTTGTTTTTGTAATAAGTAGGGTTCGGATTTCAAAACATACCTATGCTTCTTTTTTTATTTATGAGATATAAATCTAAATTTTAAACATACATTTGTTTCACGTGATTGTCATTCTGATTTCAAATAAACTAATTTATTTCTGCTTTTTTTTTTTGTGTAAATGCTATTTTTGCTTTTTTCAATGATTTCAACTGTAAATTTTTTATATGTTTATTAATTAATATGCTATAGTAATAAAAAAAAAATAAGAAGAAGAAAAAACGAAAAAACATGGAATATGGAATAAATAGTTATAATGGATTATTATTGTTTTCGTTATTGGCTTGATTATTATATAAATACCTATATTAAACGTATAAATTATCGATCAACATAGCCAAGGTTAGGTTAACCCTACATAGCCCTCAGTACCTATACGGTCAGTACATCTACAATATCAATATCGACCATTTCAAAATTTAAAATTTTTTTTGTTGGATATTGAAATTTGAAACTTCTTGTATGAGATATACACCGATCACTTCAGTGGATGTAAAGAGCTTGTTTTCTACGTATGAAAATATATCAGTTTTACTAGTGAAAATCTAGGGAAATGCATGGTAATTAGTTTTTTTTTTAATTTAAATTAATTTTTTTATTGATTTTTATAACTAGTTCGTTTAATTTTTGGTCGTACTTTTTTTTCTTTTTTTTTAAAACAATCGTGTGCTGTTTTAGTTGTTTGTTATGCTTAACAATTCGAACCCTAGCTATAAGGTTACTCGATTTACATCGCTTCGGTTTACCTCGAAGAAGCGGGTTATGCGATGTTATTAAATTTTAAGATTTTACCTATCGAATATAAATCCAGCGTTGTGCCGGGTTATTTACTATCATTCTTCTTGACATTCTGTAAAAATTAATCGACTGTTGTTGGTAGTATTTTCATTAACGTAATATAAATAGGTACGACTAATAAATTTGAAAAATTACATTTATTATAGAGTCGATTTTAAACATTTGTCCTGCAAATTAATGATAGTAAAAATTATTCACTGTATAATAATATTTTGTATAGTTTAATAGTTATAATTTAAGATCTATATTACTGTTATACAGTATGTTTTTACATAGTATATTATTTTAGTATTGCATTTCAATAACTTACTATTATAGGTATTACCTAATTATTTTTGTTATAATAAATTAATTTAAAGTCATAAATGTCAACTTACTATTTTGTTATTTTTTTTTTATTGATCCCAAAAAGTTATTTTAAAAGTATGTTTTAAAAATCAAGTGAACTTGATAAACTTTTATAAATTACTATTATTTTTTTTTAAATTTGAGGCATATCAAAAATAATTATTTTGATATTTTTTACAAATATATTTTAGTATTGTTATTATGATGAGATGGTATGTACAAACTTTACGATATTTTTCTCCTTCATTTAAATTTTCAGGGACGGCCACTGGCATCAAGCGTGTGGTACCTATATAATGCATAAATATAATAACTGAACAATGATTTACTCAGCTAATGTTTATTGTTTTTAGAAATATTTATATAATACCCAATTCATCATATTTGTTACGATTTATAGTATATCATTTTTAAAAAAAAAAAAAAACGACTGTTTAATAAATAAATATAAATCACTAAATATATTATATGTGCATAAAATAACGTAGCCGTACAAATGCGCTATGCTTTTATATTAATATAATTTTAATCAAAACGTACGTACAATTGTGTAAAATCAGCGATCTAAAAAAAATGTATTTATATCTACATTGGTACACCTATTATATTATTATTATTACCTTTTTAGGAAATGAGTAATTTTTAAAAAAATAATAATTATGTGGGCCATTGATCGAGAAATATTATGCCGAATATTTTGCAATACTGTAATATGTTCAAGATCGTATGTACGTAGTTTGTTTATGGTAATTTTATTATAGTGCATAGTAATAAGTTGGTAACATTATTGGTCTACTCAGTTTGGCCGTTATTGCAGTATCACACAAGTGACGTATAGAATAGTTCAATAATTATCGTCTATATATAGTGTCACATACTAGGTACACACTCATACAATGGAGTATCGACAGGGGGTTGTAAGAGGCTAACCCCCTATAAGTAAAACGCGTATAATGATTTCTTTTATGGAATATTACATTAAATAACATTTATATATATTATTTTATATACATTTTATAAATGGTATCCCCCCCTACAAACGAAAACTGCGAACACCACTGCACTCATAATATTATTGGGAAGTTTTTGGACAGCGGCAAACAACGGATCATCGTCAAATTGGCTGAACATGTGTCTCCTAAATAAATTCGATCTCCAAACTTAACGGCGCGACCGCAGGTGAATTATCTGAACTTTTATATGCACATTGCACACAGCAATAATATTATGATTTATTGGTTTATATTTGCCACCGCAGTGCAAAACTGTCAAAATACCAATAAGTAGCAGTTTAATATTCGGTATAAATCGTAATGTTACAAATATAATGCTACGAGTCAGCCGAACAGTGTACATGCTTAAACATCAATCGTCATGAAATAAAAAATAAAGATACAATTTAGTAATGTGCGACTTCGAATATTACGTGTCCGATATAAAACTCGATCGGCGCCGCCGAGTGCACAAATGCATAATATTGTTATAGTACAATAATAATATTACGATAACAGTATAACGAGTGGCCGTTATACGAATAATAATTTTTTATTTTTTATGAACAGTTTTCCCGACTTGTATTTTCTAAATCAGGTACACTGGACGAATCAATGACCATATTATTTTTCTTGACACGGTTTTGGTCCGTTGACTTAATAAGTTTGGCCAGTTTGGGATGGAGAATTATATTTATTGAATCATTAATTCAATTTATTTTACTTTCAGGAATCGGTAGTATACCGGCAATATCATTGCGTGCTGCCATCTGGGTGATACATAGTGAGCAGAACGATCGAGGACACCGCCATCTCCCGAAACCAGGACACTCGTTAAGAAACCGGTGCTGCTAATAAACGTAGAACTTTAAACTGTTACAATTAGTTACAACATTATTGTTATATTATTTATTATGACGAACCATCGACATTGAATAAAAATGAATGACCGTCCAAATCATATTTGGCTAGACAGCTTAAGTACCAAGCTTGCAAATGAATTTGAAAATATTATTAATTATTAAATATATTATTTAATTTAAATGTATCCATATGTATTATACTTGAGTTGAAAATGTGATAAATTTATAAATCGATAAATTACAAATATTATTTAATTACAATATACCATTACCTGCAGAGAAAACCTCAACCTAATTTCGTTGTTTCCGTTCTACAAGAGTTCAATATAACAAAATTTAACAGAACAAAATATTATACATTAATAGTTTTAATATTTGAATAAATCACTCAATCATTAAACTTATAGGTAAAAATACGATTATTTGGGGCATATCGTAAGTTTTTATTAATATTTTATTAACTATGTAAAATATTACAATTTATTTTAAAACGATCGATATTCACGTTAAAATTAAGTTAACTCAGACAAGTGATATAATTTAAAACTAACAAACAACAACACGAAATTGGGTTTGATCAACACAAATTTAGTCTGCTGATCGTTTGCAAGACGAAGACAACACATGTCGAATAACGTGCTTCTAATAAAATACAATGGTGTTAATAATAAATAAATAGATAACTAACTACCAATTGCCATAATATTTTAAACATTTAAAACATTTTTTTTTTTTTGATATAAAATAGTATTTTTTACATTGTTATTTGATATTATATTAAAAACCTTTTTGTTTTTTTTTTTATACCTACTCATATATTAACTACAATAATACGTGTCTTATTAAATATTATTAATATAACCTATACAACATAATTATTATGTGAAATGTATTAAATAGGTATTCCATGTATCAAAGGGGAATAATAAAATATATTCTTAAATGTATCAATAGAAAAAAAAATTAAACAAAATAATAAGATACCTAATAATTAATTTAACCTATATTATTATGTAAGCCATTTAAACTTAAAACTCGGTCATAAGCTGTCACGAAATTACGTTAATTTAGGTCTGGTTTACTAAAAATGTAAATGTCATAATTAGCTACGTATAAAATTGTATTTTTAGTTATCGCGGCTATCAGCAGGTATAGAAAAAATAGTACACTGTTACTAAATATCGATATAAAGTTCTGTTATAAAAAAGTCTAATACAGTAATACACTAATACCTCTGTTTTGTTATATTTAATGTAAAGGAGGTATATGGTATTATGGTGTAATCTATGTAAATAAAACAGGCTATTGTTTTTTATTTAAATATTATTGTATTGTTTATAAAAAATATATTTATTATTTTTGTAGACATGTAGTATACTGTAAATTGCAAAAACCAATAATATTAAGAATAATAACTTTTTCAATCTTTTTTTGTAAATAATTCATAATTGTTAAATTGTTTTTTAATTGTTATTTAGATGTGATGAGTAGGATTTTTAAGTTTCTGCTTTAAAACACATTATATCATATAAAAGTCATTTCGTATAAACTGTAGACTTACACATTATCTATAAATAATAAATAAGTATTTTTTAGTAGGTAAGCTGACGGTATTAATAGAGACATAGATTTTGTAGTTATTTACTCATTAATACAAATTTAAATTATACTAAATATTGGTATACTCACCACAGCCCGATATGTGTAGTTTTGTATCACAAAAAAGACAATATTTTTTCCAATAAATACTAAAAATTTTCTTAAAAAATTAAAGGGAAACCTCTCCTAAGTTAAGTTATCGTTTAATACGATATAAATAATAAAAAAAAGTTACAAAAGTAATATAATAGCTAATAAGAATATTTTAAAAATATTTATAAATACATTGCTAACATTTACTTTTCTGTTGTAATTTAATTGGATTTTAAAGGAGTGATAGTTTTTATTCGATTGGTACTTCATATATTCACATAATTTTTTAATCGAACCTATATATTTATGTATAGTTTAAAAAAATATTATCGTTATTAAACAATTTGATATTTTAATACTTATATATTATTATAATGAAGAAACTCGTTAAAGCACATATTATGATACTTATTTTAATGTGTTTCTATATTTTCCATAATAATCATTCAACCTGTTGTTATTTAGTTAAAATAATTTAAGAATTCAAACAACAATTTTAAATACCTTATATAAAGTACAGAAACTACAAGCGTAGTATAATTACAATTTTTATTTTAAAAATTAATTTTAATTCAATTTAAAAAAAGTTGTGTATTTAATTAATTAAATAATTTTTTTTATTACTTACACATAATAAAAATTAAAAAATGTGAAAATTTCCATTTACATAATTATATCTAATTAATTCGTAACTTTTAACTTAGATGCCACATACTTATCATTATTTAATTTTCATTTCAATTCATTATCTGACATAAAAGATTTATTCAAATTTAAATTACTTAAATGCTTACAAACTAAACATTATATTTTATTGAACCATGTAATATAGTTTGATTAGAATATTAATATTAACTGCTATACCTATATCCAGTAGTCATTAACTATTTATTAAGTAGGTAGTAATTTGCTTTGTTACTTACTCAAATAATGTAGTAGATATGCAAATTAATAGTCAAAGAAAATAGACAAATATTTAAGAAGTAACGATAGGTAGTATTAAGACGCGGAAAGATAATTATTTTGATTATTATTTAATTTTCAAAAAGAAATTGTTATTTTTTTATTATTACAAATGTAATAAATATTTCTTATTTTTATTGATATTAACAAAAAATAAATACCAAGTACTTAAATGTTATAAAATTGTCTAACTTATTTCATGGTTGATACCTAATATAATGAATACATGTTTTTGCATTAAATAATTGTATTATCTAAACATTTTAATTGTATTGTCAAATACTAATCAAGACTACATAACAAAACATGTACCTATATTATTTCGGTAAAATAAATGTTCATTGTTACTTTTAAAAATAACTCATGATCAACACATGTATTAAAAAGTAACCGCTGTAGAATTGAAAAAAAACTTGAAAAATAACATTTTTGAACTTAATATTTATAGTTAGTAAATTCCAAAAGTAAATATTAATATCAAAAACTATAAACCATATATTATAATTATTAAATTCAAAATATGAATGGTAAAAGTATATGATATATGATTATATGAACAACTATATTACAAATAAAAACTAATATTAACAATACAGAATGTATGTATAAACTATATATGAATTATTTTAAATTGTAGTTGAAGTTTAGTGGGTATACAATCCAATAAACAAATTGTATATTTTATTTATAGCAACATACCTACACTTTAAAATCTAGTTTATTATATTATAATAATGTACATATTTATATAAATGTAAGAAAAAAGTACATACAAATTATAATATTATAATTGATTACATATTTAAGAGTATGCATATTTGAATACTAATGTTATAATTTTCATAAAAATCATAAAAAACGTAAAAAAATATACCTAATAATTTTTAGTAATGATATTATATTTAAGGACTGAAGCAATAACCAGGTAAATCCATTTTTTTGAAAATGCAATTTTTCGTCAATTATTGTATAAGAAAAAATTATATATATTTGGCTGCAATAACCAGATAAATCCGATAAATATAAACATAGATTATTTACTAACTTTACCAAATAAAAATTGTGTTGTGAATATAATGCATTTTATGCCATCTGTTTTGTTATAACTCAATTTAAAACTTAAGGTACTGTTATATTATATTTTCAAGTATTAAAATTAACATTATTAATTTTTTTTAAATTTCTATGAGTATACGCTTAAAAAACAATATTTTTGGCTCAATAACTAGATAAATCCATTGGTTTAATAAATTTCGACAACTTTTGTCTAAAACAAATTAACGAAATTCTAAGTTCACAATATTATTTTTCATCATGTTAATATGAGAAAAATTAAATTGCAATAGTTTAGTATCGATTAATCATGGAATGAAACGGTTTTTAATCAGCCCTCAACAATTTCAAAAAGTGAATTTACCTGGTTGTTGTTCCAAGTCATCGTAGTTATAACTATCAATAATCTTCAATATTAGATACCTATACTACATAATAGTATATGATTGAACAATTTAGATTAAGAGATGAAACTTAAGCTATTTTATACCATTTATTAATGATGTAGGTATATTAAAGTTTGTTATTTAAAAACAAAATCAAGAGACTAAATCACAATATTTTTTTGTTTTAACATCTTATATTTAATACTATATATATATTAGTTTTTTATTAGATTTCTTCAGACTAATTAAAATTTTGAGTTATTGATTTATCAAAATCTTTTATCCATTTGTATGATACATTACTTTTTGACGTCACAAACAGTAATGAATAACTTCAGCGAGTGTGTATACTATGTAAGTATGTCTAGTGTGTCTAGCATTGTATGATAATTTAAATGTGTGTGAAATTGTCGTAGATAATTCTTTGACTTATAATCTTCCAATTTGAAAATTTGTATAATATAGAGAAATCCATTTAATGTAAGAGATATATTATTTCAAAAAATCTATACTTTAAATAATTTTAAGTCATTTAACAACAATATTATTGAAAAAAAAATATTTCACTATATTTACCATTATATTTTCTTTTTTTAAAGTCAAATTACATTTTAATTTCATTATTTCAAGCAAAAATTTATTTGCGATATTTTAATCTATTAAAATTAAATTTTTGATAAGTAGTTTATTAATTAAAATTTTAAAATTTAAAATTTAAATAAGTAGAGTTGCGGACTAACATTTTGCAAAGTACCACTATATTCTCCGCTTAACTTATCTAAACTTTTACCTAATACTTATAATTCGTAAGGAAAAGATAACTTTACGAATATCTTATATATTTTTTTCTCAGTGTCCATAATTAGTATCAAATTATTCATTATAAATTCATTAAACTGTACTAAATTTGCAAAATGTTCATATTTATCCACTAAATATTGAATAAAATACATTAATAAATTCTTAGACATTTGACGATAGTTGTTTCAATACACACAACTGTTAAATTAGTATAATGATAAATGATATATATATATATAAATATAATCGAAATATTTAGTGATACCTCTCAGCGTGAACACACTGTGTATATATATATATATATCAGAAAGTTTTGATGAATATATTTATTAAATAAATTCAGCACTCTATCTCTTCAAATTTCAAGAAACTTCAATCCCAATTTTTCCCGATTTTACGCTTGGTACAAATCTGACTCTGAGGCCTCTACACCTTTAGTCAAAAAGAAAAATTCTAAAAGACAGATTACATTTAATACATTTAGCTATAGTATCTACCAATACTAAACTTACCGTATATAATATTACTTATCTTTGAATTTGCGATCCCAATTAAAAGCTAAATAAAATCATCCTAAATTCGTACTATACAACATTCCAGCCAATCACTAGGTATCTGTAATTGTATGTTAACTTCTGCACACATACCTTAAACTGAATCATTTAATCAATTAGCTACTAAATATTTAAAATTATGAACTAGGTTTATTATAAATCAATTAGTAGGTATTACAAATCTTATCATTTGATACAGAATCTATAAAGTGTAATTTTTAATATCGATAAGTACACATACAATATTATGATAAAAATAAATATATTCTATGTATAATAATGATCTTATTACTTGTGCCATTGGAGTATCGTTTAATGTTTTATTAAATAAAAAAAAAATTAAAATATTTATCTTTAAAAAAATAATTGCTTAATTAAAATCAACTATGACTTAAATTATTTTTAACTATAGAAATAATATTATATTATGCTTAAAGAATTATGTGAATACACTTTTTTCTTTATGCAAGTATAATATACTTAATTTATTCTACTATAATTTTTAAATACATTTGAATTAATATTTTTATTTTTAACAATTTACCAATATTAATCATTGCAAGTTAATAAAAATAATGTATAATATAATATAATGATTAATAATAATTAATAAAAATATGCTTTTATAAAAATTAGTTCAACATATCTATTATCTATATAAAAAAAATAATACTAATAGAAAATCATTGTTACAGATGACAAGTCAAGTAAATTATAAAATATCCTTAAAAGTAGAGGCAGACATAGTGGCACGCATTTTCTACTCAAAATCATTTTTTTTTTCTTGTGCAATGGTTTACAATTTACCATTGAATTCAAATTTAACTTCAACTGAAATATACTAAAAATCTACTATACAACAATAAACCTTCAACGGGTTTATTTATTCGAATTAACAATAATTGATTGCTGCTAGATTTCAAATTTAAATTAAAAATTTGGATCTAATAACGAAATGTACAAACGAAAATACGCTTACACTATCGTGGATACAGATAATGGTTATTAGTTTATTACCTACTATAAAATATTACAATTTAACTAATATTAATAATTTTATAGTCCTTATTTAAAAACGAATAAATACATTTTATATAGTAATGATAAATTACATCCTTGGAAATAAACAAAAACATTCAATGAGCTTATAGGTTGGACAAAATAATACAGTGTTCTAAAACATACATGTTTAAGATTGTTTTCCGCTGGGCCGAGTGTAGTCACCCAAGATTTTTAAGACTAGATTAATATATCTCAATCACTAACATTTTACCTATAAGAAAAATATCTAACTATCATGATGTCAATATAACTTATCAAAAAATATGATATAAAAAAAAAAGAGATTCAAATTGTATAATCGTTGTTACTGTTTTAGACGCTTTTAATATTTAATTTATTTTTATTTATCATATATATTATATTATGTATCGAAATACAGATATAACCTTATCATTAATATAATATTATTGTACACGATCAATCTTTCGTTTTATTAATAATCCACCGCGTTACTAAACACTCACTATATATATAGTGCGCGTATATTATTATCTCGTATTACCATAAAGTACTGTAAAGGGAGTGGACGGGGGGTAGTGACTCGTTTGATAAAACACGCCGAGCAAAATATTAATTAGAAGCGGGCGCGAGATGCTACGACTGCGACTTCGTACGGAGGAGCCTTGGGCGTCGGCGGAGGAGAAATACGATTCAAATTTCTTCCCAGGCACACTGTCGACAGTGGCGGTGGCATCGGTGTTGGTCCCGACTGGGGGGGTGGTGGGACTTTGACGTGCCGGATCCACACCGCTCAGTAGACGGCTGGCGGGGTAGTGCAAGCAGGGTGTATGTCTTCGGGTTTTGTATTAAGGTATACGAGATTATTCGGAAGGAACAAAGGGTCCCTGCGGGTCTACTTTCGAGCCGTCTTAGCGTGCATTATTAAATTGTATGCCGCGTCAAGAGAGCTAAAAGACAGTGGCTCCGGGAAATTCTAATTTAACACGAAACGCCCGGAACACGTCGTCCACTAGAATGAGTGGGGAGGTGGGTAGCGGCAAAACTCATCCCTCTGTGTGTTTTGTGCTTCGCTTACGTATATCGTATATACTTATATAGAATTGAGCTCGCTCGCGTATATGTGTGTGTGTGCGTGCGCGAGTGCGAAAACGTGTGCGTGTGTGTTCGTGTGTACTCGTGCGCGTGTGTGTGTGGAAATTCTTTGGGCCAATAAGAATGCCGGAGATACTTTGGGAGCTCCACCCTTTCCTTGACAAACACCTTACCTACCAACCCTCCGGGCTACCGGTGGGGTAGGTTTTAAGAAGAAGCCATCATGGAAAATGCCATCCACTACTCCACTACTACCAACCCGCTTTCCACCCACCACCACAGACACCGTGCGATTTAATTTTCTATACAAAGTTCTGACGACATTTCTGTCAAAGTCTCTTTCTCTCACAGTTCTCTCTCACTCTCTCATTTATTCCATCTTTCTCCTACTTATATGTATCACTATCGTTTTCTCTCTTTCTATACCTCTTTGCCACTCTTCCGCACATACGTTAATATATATATTATATATCCTCTTTCCTTTATCAACCTTGCCACCCCCATTGAAATTTTCCAGGGTTTTCAATCGAATGCATTCCAGCGGCAGGAGCTCGGCTGATGAGAGAAGTTATCGCATGAGAAAACTTTCCTATTAAAGTGATGGGCAATGTTCGTATCTATAGAAGAACTCCTCAAGTTTTAACCAAGATAAATACTTAAGTTTTCGGACTAATGGTTATTGGACGTTTTGAATTGATGTGCGAAGCTAAATACTGAGTAGGGGGGAGAATTTATATTTTGTACAAAACATTATTTTTTTTTCATTAACTTAGGCCAGACATATAAAGTTAATACATACTTAGATATACTATGTATTATACGGTTTTATACTCGTGTTGTCCAGCTCAGAATGTATGTATTTAATATACCTAATCGTCAATTACCTATATTACTTTGCAATTAATGACTGATCACTAAATTTATTTTTTATGTTTAATTATTTATTTTTATTTTATAGACAGTGCACATTGTTGTAAATAACGGGAATTTGGTGGTGATACATAGTACAGAGAACAGGTTCGAGTTGACAAATATAATATGTTTAAAGAAATGTAGGTATAAAATATTTAAAACCATTTTTTAACGTACTTTTAATAAATTATTCCAATATAATTGCAGGAGATTGAAACATTTTACTGCTCTAAATTTCCGATGACAGGAAAAAATACTATGTCTAACTTATCAAAATATAATTTAAAAGTCTGAATGAAGCGATGAATGTATTTATTTTACAAAGATGAATTTTTTTTTTTTTTGAATGAGCTTACGATAAGTAATTGATAAAATATTTTGATTTTTAAAAATGAAGTTGGTTTTGGATATCAAATCAGATTTAATTTGTACTGACTACTGAAGTCAAACTTAAAAATCTCCAAAATTTATTTTTATAATTTGAAAAACAAACAAAACATAAAGGAAAAATTTGAATTCTTACACTACTTAAATTTTTGAGAAAATCGATTTTATTTTTTTTTAAATAACTCAAAATACGATAACCGTGTAAACTTGAAATTCTCATAAAATATTTATATTATTGTTTTAGATTAATATTAAAATTAAATATTTCAACGATTTTTTAGCTTTAAATAATATAAATTCATAAGACATTTTCAAGTTAAAAAAACATTTTTTTACTTAAGATTTAAAAATGTCATGTACCTAAGGGTTTTAATTCGTTTTTCAACCTACGAGTATATATGAAAAAAATTCTAGGATGAAGCTTAATTAATGCTCCATTACATTTCAAGTTCAAATGTTAACGAAATTCGATATTCAACAATAAAATAATTATTTCTTAAAAAATTATAATAACCTATTAAAATGTACTAAAATACAAAATAAATTACTTTAATAGATATATCAAATAAACATCACTTGATAGTAGGTGATATATGCTGATAAACCATTTCCTCTCAGAATCTTTTTTCGTATCATAGAATTCAAATTTAATGAACTCATAATAGTAACCTACTCAACACCTAATGTACAACAGAGTGGTACCTAACCTTTTTTTTTTTTATAAACGACATTTACAATCTCTATATACAGATTGTAAATTTTGTTTTGTATATAAAAAAAAAAAAAAATACAATAAGTAATTAAAATAAATTAACAATTAATGCTAGTCTTGAAAACTTGAGGGTAGGAAACATCTATCGATTTAACATTTAATTTATGAATTTAGGGAGAATAACTCATTATTGATTATTGAATAGATCAAGTACGTTTGAAGCGATGGAAAGGGTTATTTGGTAATATACGAGAGATTAGTTTGGATATAATGTACCTTTTAATCTTTAAAACTTAATTGTAGTAATTTTTTTTTAATTTTCTTAGGTTGTATAAATTATACTCGCATATTGAAAATCTATAGTTTAAATATGGTAATCAATCTTTTTTTTTATTATTATTATTATTACCTAACTATGATTTTATTAGATTAATAACAATTTAGAAATAAGTGAATATTATACTTAAGACTAATATATTTAAATAAAAATGTATTTATTTTTGAAAAAGAATTTACATACATTTTATTGCTATAAAATTATTAGATAGTTTATTTATTTTAATCAATTTTATGAACAAACAATTTTTATCAAAAGTTTAACATTTTGGTGGTGAATACAATATATCAATTAATATTTTATATCTTTGGGACAGCTTAATAATTTATCTCAATTGCAAAAATTTCGTAATCAGTAATACTTATTCAAATAACAAAAATGTGGTGAATATGGTTAATTTAATATCTAGAATACACTTAAGTCATCTTATCTATGTCTATTATTTATATCATACAGGTCACTGAAAAGTGTTTACGATGTGTTTTGATACAGATATTGACATATTCTATATTATAATATATATTGTAATGTTTTAATAGATAACACTCCACAAATTAGTTTTACTTATTAGCTTAAAAGGGGTTTTTTTTTTAAACACACGTATTGACAGATAGTATTCAGTTTCACTCTTCAATAGCTCTTCTCAAAACCAATAATAAACATTTAAACGTGAGTATTTGTTTTTGGCTTTATTTACGACTCTGAGATGGTCATTTATAAACTTAATTCATACATAATCAAATGTTTAATTCATAAATATTTACGTCGAGGATTCGAATGGTTAGATTGCATCTATAAAGATTGAAACAAGGGCGGCCGGGTAGGTAGTATTATATTAATACGTAGCCGAGCAGACAGTATGTACGAGGGCGAGCACGACGAGTACACACCCTGTTTGTATATATCGGATAATATTATATATACACACACCGGCTGGGTGCATGATTTTAAAACGAAAATAGACTAAAATTCCGAGCACACAAATCGCGCCGAAAACCTTTTCGGTAAATTATTGTATACATAAAACCGTGTGTCGACAACGACGAAACGCATTTAATTGCTCGGGCATTCTTGGCCCGGGCAAACGACAGCGGTGTGTGTGCGTGTGTGCGCGCGTGCCTGCTAAGAACGGAAAACGGGTGAAAGGAAAGTACAAATTATGTATACGCATACAGAATGAAAACGCTCTTTCTCCTTTCCGCCTTAGCACCGACGACGACGACAAGACCGTCGCGTGGGCGGCCGTTTTCTCCATTTATGCTCCGATGAATATGTGTTTGTTCGCCCGAGAGGAAACACTCGGCAGTGGCGGCGGGGTTTTATTATTACCGTAGAAACCCCGTGAGCACATTATCATCGTCGTCGTATTTCCCTTCACTAACTCTGTGTGTGTGTGTGTAAGTCCCATTCTGTATCATAGTATATATATATATATATATGTGTGTGTGTGCGTGTATAGTTCGTGTACCGGGTGCACGTGGTACAGATGATTGTGTGGTGGTTATATTTCATCGTCTTTGCAGCACGCGTTGAAGAAATCTCCGTGAGAGAAAACTACTGGAGAAAATGGTTATTTTCTAAGACATTTTGGCACGTGTCGTATTTAAATGCTTAAAATTCGAGTTAATTGTAAATGTACTCGAAAAAAGATTTTTGCAGATATGAATATATTTTTTCAGATACACATACTATAATATTGAATATAATATTATTGTTGTGAGACTTATTACCTATGCTATAAGATACTCTATATTTTTGTTCTACCTATTTAATAATAATAATAATAATAATAAAGTATTATCGTGTTTAATAATTTAATATAAAATGTGTATCCACATAACAATTTTTGATGCGTTGTTAAGAAACCATTGTAGGTAAAAATTAAAACAACGAGAAAAACTAACTCGATAAAGGCTCGTACCGGAAAATCGGTTCCCAGTTCTACAATCGTGCATTAGAAAAAAAACTTTATATTTCCGATTTCCGATAATTGGTACATATGCGCTCGCGATGTACACACTATTGTATGCAGCTAAGGTACCTAAATAGACATATTTTATAAGATCTCCGTGGCAGTCGATATTCTCAAAGTTTATAACTTACACGCGTAGCTACAGTAGGTAATATATGTATAGGTACAAATATTGCGGTAGTGGTAGGCGGTGGAGACTTATAGCTGACAGAGTTTATGATAATATATAAATCACCGCTTCAGCAGCCTCCACCCGACAATAATAATAATAGTTATTATTATTATTGTTGTTATTATTATTCATCGGCTGACGTGACAGAGATTTATTGTCGACGCCGTGTCGCCGTGCCACGATTACGCATCGAACCCTCCATCGCCCCGCGTATAAATCCGTTTGCTATTTCACCACTTCTGTTTCGTTACTACTGCCTTGGTACAATCTTAAATAAAATCCGTTGTCTATTATTCACCAAGAAACACAAAATCCCTACGCAGATTTCTAGTAGATAAAATAGATATATGGCGTAAAACTATACGACAATACTTACAATAAAATGCACGTGCACTCATAAAAATGATGATTACGTGATGGTCGCATAAAAATTTGTCGATACATGATTTGTCTTAATCTAGTATATTATTGAGTTGTGAATAATAATAATATTCATTGAGTAAAATAATCACTTCGAAATTACACAACATAGGTACATTTTGGTACATTTTATTTTTTTTTTTTTACTACCAAACAATAAATTTACGGTGTAATTTGAATAAATTAACAGAGTTCTAAAGTAACTACAACTGAAGGTGTAGGTTTTCGAAGTTTTTTTAAATATAATATCTTAATTAAACGCGAGAAAACTGTTTATTTTTTAATAACTTGTTTTATTATTAAAAAAAAATGCATTTATAACTAAAATAACATTTAATATTATTGAAACACCCTTGACGATCACATACTATCATATTCGTACAGGTATCATCGAAAAGAAATTATGGCTTATATATTTTATGTACAACCGCTCGTCCCCATATAATATTATATAGTATAATACACCACGAGCATTAACGCAATTAACCTTTTAACGCGTATTCGAATCCCAACCGGGCGTATCATATTCATGTATCCTTACTCCGCAGTTTATTTATACCTATACAGCTACACGGTGAGAGTATAATGTTACCTACGTAAGAATATTATTGATTATATTTGTAATTCGCATCTACAATATTATATTCCGTGTACTCGCCTTTACATATTATTATATATTTACATCTTATTATTATTAAAACATAATATTAATAGGGTCGTAGGTACAACATATTATCATACAACATGATCGATGAATGTATTATAATTATACAATATATATATATACGTTACACTAGAGGAATTTTTTTTTTTTTTAACCAATAGTGCACAAAACGCCGTAAATCGTAATTAAATAAGTGCCCAACACGAGATGTAAAAAACTATTATTAATAATAATAATAATAACGTCAAAAAGGTAGTATTAAATATTGACCAAGAAGAAAATATGGCTGAGGAAGCTATACATTTTAAATTATATTTAATGCATATGCAATGATAGTATAGATAATAGGACAGGGGTGGCAAATCGTTCTTATGAGGCGTGCCAAAAATTGAATGGTTTTTGTTTTTTACGTACCATTAAATTATAAAAATATTATATAAGTATATAAATAAGAAAAAATTGTCTGTGCACAACAGAATTTGTTATTAACTGTTTTTATTTTGGTGTGTTTATTTATTTTATTTTTGTTTACTGTCTGTTTTACCACGGTATTGTTCTATTTCATTATCTTCTTTAATCTAATCTGAAACAGATTAATTTAGGGTTTTCAAGGATTACGAATATAACAATTCTATCTATGATTGATAAACAATCTGAAACTGGTTGATTCATGGTCGTTTGATCACTCAAGTGGAGGTAGGAGTACTTATATCGCCGAAAATTGCATATTATATGACAGTAATTATTTAAAAAACTGTAAAATCTGGACCTTTTTCTTTCTCGATCTGTATAGGTTTGTGCGTATACACATGTATATTACAATAAATTGATTATTAGTTAATCACTAAATCTAAACTGTACGTTACAAATCTGAGACGATAACCATTTTTTTAAATTTAAAATATAAGCAAGATGTACTACAGTGTCGCAATAACAATTTGGTTTAGAATACGTTAGTGTTTCTAAATTATATTCATCTATGACTTAAAATGCTTAGATTAATAATTAAAAAATATTATCCACAAAATATTATTCGACAATAGTTTTATTACCAATTTATAATATTTTATTTATATCATAAAAAGGTCGTTAACAATGAGTTTTTATCGCTTATTTTCAACTTTTAAATTAAATTACAGACCGTTGAGTCGCCTTGGGTGAAGGTATCGATTTCAAACAATGCGCGGTTACTTAAGCGGCGGCAGAACAAAATTAAAAATCAAAATAGATGATAATATTATGTAGGCATGTCATGGCACAGCGCAAAACACGAACATCCGTACCGAGAATGTATGAATAAACAATAACAAGCTTTGGCCAATAGGCAGTACGTATCCATCCAGTTTATCTTGACATTCGGAAACCGTTGTCATTTAAAAATAAGTAGTGGTCCGAAAACCAAACTAAAAAAATATCACGATCACACTCCCCATACACAGTTAATTCGTGAGATTTTTTTATTGTGGGAGTCAGGAAGCGTCTCTGTCAACCTTCCACAAATAATATAGTTTATGGATCACTGATTTTTAAATTGTAAATTTTCATGCATAAGAAATCTCGTTTTCTTTCACATTTGTATATATTTTTCTGGATTATTTTGAAAAATATTGGGGTAAAAAAAATACAAAAATACTCTCAAAAGTATCAATAACATTCTATTTACTATCAGAAACCACCCTCTTAGTTGAAAATCGAAGTATTTTTAAATTATTTTTTCTACAACACACACAAACACAAAATATAAATAGATAAAAAAACCCCATCAATATAAAACTAATACATTCATCGCTCCCCTCAGAATCTTCAGTTAACTTTAAATTGTCTTAAATAATAACTAAATAGTTATTAAATTACTGTATAAAATTGTACGTTATAAATATTACTAACTATAAAATATAAGTTATTACAGTACCTATTCGTGGAATATACTAAGATATGTGCCAGATCTAATGTATATAAAATACTGAAGTAGTAAACTGAAAAATAAATTTCGATGCAATTTAATATTTTTACGTATTTGCAATATGTTTAGGTAAAACAACGTAGGTATATAAGTTTTGTCAACATAGAAATAAATAATCATAACGTATACACTATACAATGTAAATCACTATAACTAGTTTTGCTATAGTTTAAATACTACAAACACTGCAATCACGATAAATAATTTTATGATTTTTTCATGCTGAGCATATTTCTGATATGTAAACATAACAAACAAGGGACAGATTCAATGAATAATTAAAATCTGACGTAAATCCAATATCGTCAAAATACATAAAAATATATTATGTCAAAAATTAAAAATATAAGTCATGATTGAAAATCATAAAATTATTATTATCATTTAAATATTATATTATATAAAAATGTTTGTTTTATATTTTTACTAATTGTAATAATAAACATATAATTTTTAACCAATGGTAGCCATTAAAATAAACACAAAATAACCTATTTTCATGATAAAAAAAAAATAAATGCATAATATGTGAGTTACATCGCAGTAATTTATAAATATTGAAATAATGAACTATAAACATCTTTTGAGTCTTGACTTAAGCTTATTTGGTTGACTGTATGGTTATATACTCATTCGTGTTCTTCTAATGCAAACCTGTTAAGGGGGGGGGATATGTTAAAAAGATATAGTTACCCATAAATACATCAAGTTACCTATTTCATTAGTATTTAGTGGTGGACATTTGGATGAGAAGAAGTACTTATACTGTGGCAATCGGACGACATAAATATATCTAAAAACCTGTATCCGTCATCCCCTATACGAATATAGTATATTATACATTAGCTGCACCGGCTCGGACCGTGAGAAAATTCGACTGCCGAACGTAAGACTAACGTTGCCTGCGCCTTCGCCGGTCGAACGGGTTTGATCGGTCAGCGGAATGTGAATCGAATAATAAAAAAGAATACAAAATAGTAATATTGTTATTATCGGGACGCCGCGCCGGTACAAGGGGCGCACAAAACCTGATCGGAGTGATTCCGATACGTTCGACGACATCGCGGATACGGCCGACCGAGGTGATATTGTGGGAAATCGAACTCCGTGTAGGTATATATTATTGTGATACAACGCGTTTAACATTTTAACGATTTCAGCTATGATCCGTAACATTATAATATGACAACAGGTTTTTTTTTTTTTTGTATTTTCGGAGGGTTCAAGTCTGCGGCCGGTCGACTAACGCGCTTCCAAATAATAAGTTCCCTGGCTACATGATTTAAACATTATTTACCATCAAAATAACAATTTTATCTTACCATTGTATAGTTTTCTCGAATAAAACAATTTTTAATCTATACTCGGGCACATAATTTCAACAAATGTAATAATTATTATACGTTTATACTATAACACCATATTATAATCATATTATAATTTATGACATGATAATTGTATTATGTATTGAATACCTATATCAATTGCCCATACATTGATTGTTCACATTTTTGAAACCACTTAATATGACCACACGTGGGGGTCTATCAGGCCTCTGTATAGTTTTTGGTATAAATTAAGTTAATTTTTAATTAATTTTTAAAAGCCATTATTAGACTAATTTAAATTGAAGTTTGTTTTTTTTTTAATATAATATGTTTGTATTCAGAAAACTACATGATTACAGGTAAGTAAAATAGATTTTAAGAACTTTTAGTTTTCATAGGGATCTCGTTTTATAACAATTGTATTATTTAATTATACCCTGCGCAATATAGCAAGAGTTAATTAAGTTCACAAGTAATATTGTATCCTTATACATTACAAACTTATAAGTTAAAACTTTTGTAGCACCCCAGAAAAAATCAAATAGTTTAACTTTTGATCATCCCCAACAAAATTTCACATATTATGAGAAATAAATTTGCATATTAATATCGAGCATAATTTGCTATATAATATTATAAATTAATTTTACTATAATTATTTATATATCTTTATATACCTATATTTATTTTACTTTAAACAAAAATTGGCAGATAATTAAATGTTTACCAATCATGTTTGTAATTATTTCCCAAACATAATATAATTTTCTAAGTATTTTCACGCTTTAGAGCTGTTATAGACTTTTCAATTAAAAAATTTTTTAAAATTATTTTTCTGTAAATGTCAATAAAAAAATATTCTCCGTGTCAAAATTCTTGATAACATAATACAGGATCCAACATTGGTTTTTTTCAAATCTTTATAAAAATATATTATATACTATATGTAGGCACAACTAATAATACAATTTATAATATATGTATAATATATATGATATTACATACTGTTTTAATGATGAATAATAATCTTAATTATTTTATCATTTAAAAAATATTTAGATGCATTTAAGGTATTACCTAGCTATATATATATCATAAACATAATCACATTATTTTACGGTAAGGTGGTATAGTGATTCTAATGTTGATAAGAGAAAAAATATAATACGGTATAATATAAAAATACTATATCTATTTTATAATAATTAAACATCAATAGTAAAATAAATGAAACATTTTTGGCAAACATTAAATAAAATCACTGTAATATTTATACTAAAATAAATTACTTTATTAGCAATATCGAGTAATATAATATTATTATAAAGAAATCACTGATCTAAGGTGATTGCCCTCCTTCAATTAGAATCATTTTTTGTATACAATAGGTTATTACAATATCATAATGCTATATCGATAAATTCAAATTTTACACATCGATTATAGTGACCAACTCTATGGTAGTCTCTATACTGTACAACAAAGTGGTATTCACTTGTCCAACTTTTTAGTAATATATTGGTCGAGAGTTAAGAGTGTTAAGACAAACTGAAATTTTCAGAAAATTAATGTTTTTGAATTCCTCCATTTAGCACTGAGCCAAATGAGAAACTGAAATAAATAAGTAGGTATTAAAATAAAATGGTACTTTACTTTTTACTAAAAAACACTTTTGCTTTGTAATGCTGTATCCGTGTATTAATTTTCAATTAATTTGTGAGTATATGATGACTTTTAATCTGCGTTTTCAATGATGCTCATTAATTATTTTTATCATACCTGTGAACATTATTTTAGGTAAATGATAACAAAATTCAATCTAATTAATACACATTTCCACATTGGAAACCAAAAAAAATTAAATGGAAAAAATAGCGTGATTGATATAAATAATTGATTTTTGTGATTTTAATTTTTTTCTTTATGAAATAAACAACAAAATATATCTGTATATAGTCAACTAGAATTTATCAGCTTTGTAAGACGTTGAAATTGTTCAGTGATGTTAAACCCGCAAAGCCAATAAAACTTTCAACATTATCAAAATTATATTCAATCACGTTTATCTATTATCTATATTTACGGGTAAGTACTATAAATACTAAATAGGTATATGCTACCACCGGGAAACTCATCTTGTACAGGCATGTCATAGTTGAAGATAATTTGTGAGTGTGTTAAAAAACCTATGTTACGTAAGCTTTTAAGGATTAAGGAATCAAAAATATATTTTCAATGATATCGTATATATTGTCTATAATAATTATTGATTGTCATTCATCACATGATAAAAATATTGAATTCAAGAATCAAGAACAAAGTATAGGAAAATGTATAATTATTATATAATGCGATACATTATCAATACAGCCGTAACCAATGCTGCACTCGTCTTGTATTTACAGCTTTTTATTATATTTCATTTGTAAAGATACTGTAAAATAAATACGAGTTCAAAAAAAAACTGCTATGCATGCACACATATTATAACGTACGCAACTATAAAATATATGATTCGAGGAAAAGTTATCTGAAAGGGATCGTGGAACGTTAGTGGAAGTGGATTTCGCCTCGACTGAAATATTATCTTGAACACGCGCAATATGTACTATTATACCTACATGTATATAACCGCGATCGAGATTAAAACCGCGCGTGTATATTTCTGTATCATATTATTTATAATAATATAAGCTCTTATACGTACGCCTTGGACGGGCTACAGCCGTATAACGAATGGACGTCATTCGCCGTATAGTCGAGTTCAAAGTGAACGTATAGTTGCACGATATAATGTATTATTTTATCTACCTATATATGCACGCGGTATCATACTTTTGTGATGTGTGCCAATTTGTCACTTTCTTAAATACTCGCAGTACCTACCGGCTAACGCATCATCTGGGCGCCGCGGCGGCGGGATAGGGATCGTGAAGGGACGACGAGAAGGAAATCGGTCGACGACGGACGTATAAAGAATATTCGAAAAGACCGTTTTCGGGAAACCGTCATAATATAATAATAATACGTAATAATATAGGTATAGCAGGTGTTCCGCGCTTCCGATGATGTATAATATGTGTGCAAGCGGCGGCCTAAAAACATCAATAACCCCCGAGCGGGTAATCGCGAGCGGTGACGACGAGCGGCGTATACGTAAGGGTCGCGGCGGGGAGGTGTGGCCCGGGCGTAACCGTCCGGGAGCCCGGCCAATGGGAACGCGCCGTCCGACCGGGTCGATGAAGCTGCTGGTCCTGGACGCGGCGGCAGTGACGGGGCGAGGAGGAGGGGTGTTCACATCGTCTTAGATCCTCCGCCGCCGTTTTTTGCCCGGCAAAAATATTGTCGGTTTTCCTGCAGCAAGGCGCCCGCCACCGCCGCCGTATGTATATATACCACGTAGTACGTGTACAGCCATCCCTCCGCGGTGTGTGTGTGTGTATATAATATAGGTGCGTAAAGCCGCCGCGCGTGCGTCTTCTCCCGGCACTCGACCGTCAGAACGAGGGGCGGGTGGATGAATAATGGAAAACGCAAGAAAACCGACCTCAGCATCTGTGGCCCGTAAGTAATTTTTGACCGGAGATTAATGACGGCCGCCCCATAAATATATATATATACATACGCGCGTACAAGCCGTGTGTGTATACATAAACTCGCGATGAGGCTGTGGCGGGTATGTGAGGGGGATAAGGTTGCAGAAATCTTAAGACTCGCGCTGATTTATCAAATTTCTCGGTAAAATATGGACCCCCTCGTCGTCGTCCTTCCCGCTACCTCGCGATTTATAATATTATATATGCGAGCGTGGATGTGTGCGTGCATATAATATTATGTTTTTTGTCCCCCGGGATCTATATTGCCAAAGCAGCGGCTGCCACCGTCAATGCAGTACAAGCAAAAAATACCCCTTACCGGGTCGCATTGAGGAGTTTTGATTACGAGAATCTAAAGTTTCGGAGCGCATAAGAAACCGTAGTTATATACATATAGTCTGTAAGAAATGCTTACTTAGCACCCGTCTCCACAACATAATATTATTATAATATTATCGCAAACTTCTTTTCCGCGACGAACAAAAAACACGCCCGAGTCAACCGTATATTATTAATATACAGTATACACACAGTGCGTTTGTAAAAAAAAAAAAAAAGAAACTCACTGTTTTGGAAGTTTTTCTAAGATAATATAATACCGTCATCGTTATCCATTTTAATTATAAGATAATAGTTTTTTCGGTATTTCAGGTGTTTTTAAAATACTTGTTGAAAATTAATGTATTTTAAATAATTCAAAAGAAATTTTTCTTCGTATTCTGGAATACTTAAAAGATTTTTTCCATTTACCTTATTTATATTCATTAATATTGCCAACACTTTCGTATTTAACTATTTTAAATTTTGTTTCTAAAATAATATTTTGTAATTGTTTTCTAAGAATTTTAAATAAGATTTTGGTAAATAAGCAAATTGCAGGAAAGTTAACCACGGTTTCCTCTCCCCTTCTTCTAATAATAAAAAGATCTTTAACCATAAAAGTATATTAGGTATTTATGAAAAAGCATTAACTAATTAATTTTAATATTTTTAATTAATAAAGTTATGTTATGATCAACATACATATATTTTAATAATATTACATTTAAAAAAAGAGTATTTGTAAAGTATTTTGATTACTTTGAAAATGTATTTACACCTATTTAAATCTATTATACTTAAATACTTTAAAAATAAAGTATTTGTTTACGTATTATGAATAGATTTGAAAATTTTTTTAACAACTTCATATCAGTGTTATGGTGCTGAACATAATTTCAAAAAAAAAAAAAATTATTATAGTTAATACTTTTGTATTTGTTTGTACCTATATTACGAATCTACAGTTTGATTTTTTATGACGTTTTAATAAAATTACACCATAATACTATCCATTGTAATTTGTGTTATTTTTTTATCGAAACTTTTAAGCTCCAACTACGTATAAATATGAATTATGATAATATAGCAATAATAGCACACATTTACATTTTTTTTTTTACAAGTATTAGGTACTCTAATAGTAGATACATGATACATTTATTTAGATAAATCAGTTCGAATAAAAAAGGATTATTTTTTTTTTTAATTCGATTTTTAGTTCCATACTTTCATGCAGTTAGTTAAGTAGGTGCCCATATTCTTTTATTTTCTCTGTACTTTCAAATTGAATAAATTCATTTACTATTATGTTTTGTTGCTATCATTGTGTTTTGCAAATTCTACTTCGATCATCAAATATCCCTCGTTAATCTTTTTATTCTCAATACTTTTTTTAATAAAGTTTCACATTTCCTAGGTATTGTAGTAATTTACGGGTCACTGATAATGTATAGATAGTTGTATTAATTTCACTTGGTTTTTAGGTCTATTTTCCACAAGTTTTCCTATTTTACTAGACTTCTAAGTTCTATTATTAACTTATTTTAATATATCAGCTTATGTTTATACAGTTTATTTTAACAATCTGTTTTTAAGAAGGCACATCACTATTTTTTCCTAGCTTACACACCTACAATATAATTAATGTCTCATTACATATTCCATTAACTGTGATAACATTATTACAATACACTTTATTTTTTTTAATATTATATAAACTATAATTTATAAATTAATAACTTATTAGTTATTACCGTTTTTAATATTATAGTTTTATATGAAAGTTACTTATTTTATTATTTTTATTTTTTAACTTTATTTAATTATTAAAAATATTAATAACTTTCCTATAAATAATTTTTAAAAAAATGTTATGATAAAATACTGATAATATTATAATTTATACTACAATTTTCACAATTGCTAATAATACCTAAATTTCAAAAATATTATCACAATCAGTAAAATTCTGAGTGGTTTTAATTATGTAAGTGTGTCAGAAAGAAAACATATTCTGATATATATCTTTTATAGTTTTATCTAAATTATTTATCAGCTTGTATACTAAATATTGAAGGTGAAATATCCTTAAAAATGTTTTTATTTAGTGCATTTATAAATTAATTAATTTTTATAAAAGCATTTCTATACTACAAATATTATTTATTAAATTCTATAAGTACATTTCTAAATAGGTGCTATAAATACCAGCTACATAAGAACATGACACAAAATAGTGATGATAAATTGTGTAAAACTACCTAATATTATTTAAGAAACAATTTATTCTAAAGTAACAACAATAAATAATTAAATAACATTTTGTGTGAAATATCTTTAAAATTAAGAGGACTCTATACTGTATGCGTTGTCTCCGTTTTAAAAATGTAAATCATAGCAAAAAAAACTGTTTTGCACGGGAAAGAACCGAGAAGGCTACAGTCATTAACTCATAACTAAGAAACGAAATTTTTACCACATATAAAGCAGAAATTTTGTAAATGTCGTTTTTATTTTTTCCATATCGGAACTACTTACAAAAAAAGTTATTCAAGTTTAAAATAATCGATTTTGAAACATTAAGACATTTTTAAGTATAAGTGATATCGAAAAAATAAAACGATATTTCACACCTAAAGTTCTCTTTTAAATATGGTGAAAATTTCATTTCTTAGTTATGAGTTAATGACTGTAGCCTTCTCAGTTCTTTCCCGTGCAAAACAGTTTTTGCTATGTTTTATATTTGTAAGATGTAGACAACACTAACGGGGGTAGCGTCCTTTTAATAGAAATATAAAGTTCAAAAACCTCATCCGTATTATATATAGGTATGTTTATTTAATTTTTTAAGAATTAGAACTATTCATACCTTATAACTTATAAGTTATATCGTACACCTACAAATATTTATTTTGTTTCAAATACCCTACAGATGTACTTAAATGATTATTTTTAAATAAATAGAAGTAATATTTACTAATTGTTATTTATGTTACATTTGGTATAGAATATATATATTCAAATAAGTACTAAAATAGTATAGTTTTATTGATTACTTATCTAATTATTAGTTTAATGATACATACTTACAAATTGTAACTATTATAAGCGTTTGTAACAATACATACCCAATGTAATTAAATGTGTATTAATTTTCTTGTGAATTTCAATTTCTTATTTATTTTTAAAGATTATCTAGGTTATTTTAAAAATTAAATCATTTTATATTTTTATCACGTGCATCAAAATGTTTTGTTTATTTTTGGACAAGTAATAATTTTTTTTTTTAATTTAAACATTTTAGGATTTGTATAATTATAAATTTTTGTATTTATTTTTTATACTATAGATTTTGATAAACTTTTGGGTATGATAACAATTTACAAATTACTGTAGAAACTCATATACTAATAACACTAATTATAGGTATGCATATTGATACAATTTTTTAATAGTGAACTCGAAACATGACACTATACCTACGTGTGAACATTGAATGTATTTTCGTTAAATTGATATTGTTCCCATCACCAATATTACCCCCACCAAGATTAACCCTTTAAAACAAGTATTTATACATATAGTAACCGTTTATCCGGTTGCTATATACCTCTATCCCCTGCGTTTGATAAACACACTTCACCCTCAGGTGGGCGAAGTCGCAACTGGCCGATACTTAGCTGTGGTCAAAACGATGCACTTCCCCAAAATGCCGACAGCCACACGTGCATTATTAACTACTGACCGGTGCGACCACGGCGTGCGGCATGAAGAAAACGGACACCACGTGTTGCTTCGCAAATATTTGAACAAGTCGTTTTCTTTATGTTAATGCGTTTTGAATAGCGTTTGGTTAAAATTAGATTATTATGCTTTAAAATTAATATTCTCGTGATTTCACATTAAATATTACTAATTAAATAAGCTTTTTATCGAATTTGTCATATTGTTTCATATGTCTTAATAAATAATAATATTTTAATTTTATAACAAAAGAAGATTTTGAGTATTTGTTTTAATATATTTTAATCTTTATAAGAATAACTTAAGAAAACTTTTTTAATAAAATATATAATTTTCGTTAGAGGAATAATTAAATCAACAAAAAAAATTTTTAATGTAGATAAAAGCTATTTACCAACCTATAAATTACGAACAGATTATCAATGAAAGGTTAAAATTGAACGACCAATAATAATAAGGTATGTAAATGTAAATATCTACCTACTCTTCACTCAATAATTTAAAAAGTTACATAATTTGTTTTACATTCAAAATTAATTTCTGTATAGCATAAAATAAATTCATATTTTATAATAATATGATACCATGTGTATATTTATGTAAACTGTAGCATTGACTACTGTTTTTACAAAAAATATCTTAGGTTTGACTATAGAACTAAATACTTACCGTGAATGCAGTAGTATAGAATATGGTATATAATGTGTATGATCAGGGGCGTGCTCACGGGGAGGGATGAGGGTGTCATATCCCCCTATAAACTTTTTTCTTATGCATTTATACATTTTGTGTCTATGAAAATCAACAAAACAAAATACAGTTCATCCCCTCATCCCCTCCATTGTCCCAATTGGGAAAAGCTGAGCACGTCCCTGTGTACTCGTATGATTGAGTTAAAAAATTAAGCTATTATTAGCTGAGTTTCATAATGATTTAGATACTACTTTTCCGAAAGAAAATTC
>VUJU01002377.1:0-21866 GCA_009835225.1 Aphis craccivora
TTTATTTATAAACGGGTAAGTGCCATTTAGTAAAAATAGTACAGTAATTAAATAATATAATGTTTTTAATTAATTCATTCATTTTATAATTATAAATTATGATATTAATTATTATCTATACGAGATCGGGGATATATAATTAAACTTTGCAAACTCGACAAAGCAAACTTTGGGGATTTTTATCCTGTGGATTATTTTTCCGGGGGTTTTGTTTCCATGAATTTTCTTTGTGGGGATTTTTTCCAAATACCGTGACGCCATTACCTATACATAAATGATCCTTTGCTAGTTAGCTGTTAAATAGCAGTAGACGTAGTAGTAGTAGGTAACTATTAAGTATCTATTCTCATTCCTACTTATATAGTGTTCTAATTTTTATTGCTGAATTCTATATTATGTATGTTTATATAGGAAGACTGTTTTGTTATACCTAATAATTGTAATAAAATTAATTATAATTATATAGATATCTACGACCTACTTATATCATGTATTATGATAATACGACTATACGAGTGTCGAGTATACAACTCAATAAACAATAATGTAATAAAATATATAGAGTATTCTAAGTATTTGATATATTATTCAATATTAGTATTTCACAATTGATAAAAAATATACCAATAGTATTATCGTATTCGTTTCGTATAACTAATTGAAAAATAAATTATTTATATCATTTACAGACACTTGGTCCCTCCTCAGAATCGTTATTCTTATAGTTAAATAATGATTTATCATTGAATTAAATTTAATATAACTAGGTTATACTATATTAGTAAGTATTCATTAATAGTCATACTTCGATATACTAGGTATAATAAGGTATATGTATATCTTTTTCCATGACTCAATTGTCAAAATTTTACTTAAAATTATTGAGTTACCTTACCAATAAAATATTTACATAATTATTACTGGTATAAGTCAGTGGTTGATCTACGGGAGGAATATGGGGGGATAGATCCCCCCGTGACCGTGAAAATTAAATCTTGTTTGTAAATTTAGTAGAATAAAGCTTTTATACCTATACATACATGTTATGTACGAAAATATTTTATATCCCCCCACTATGAGAAAATCTTAAATCCGCCACTGGTATAAGTACATTGATCACTAAAAGTATTTTATTTAATTAAAGATATATAATGTTAACTCCCAAAAAAATTGACGTCTCCAATCTCAATTGCAGTGGAGTATTTGGTTTAACTAGTAGAAAATAGCCCCACTATAAATACTTCAAGATAGGTAAAGAGTAAGTAATAAGAATTGTTAACCATTATACATACAATAATTTATTATTGAACTATTAGTACTATACTACTATTTCACTCAATTCTTTCTTATTAATTCCTACCGATTACCAAATATCTATAGACAAATTACAATGACTGGATAGCAGCTAGCCGTGGTACCGACCTGACCTATCTATTGTATAGTCAGAAGTCATACACTACTCATAGGTACTCTCATAAGGCATAGATGCATAATATGTAGTCTTTGTAGTCTTGTAACTTTGCTCATTACATGGATCCTGTATCCAGACATACAGATATTATATCCGTGATACAGACATGCTTCACAAACAGTAATGTATTCTGTGGTATTATATTTAAATTTTAAATGATATAATGCCGGCGGTAAATAGTTGATGTATGATGACATATTTTGGCGGTTGTTTGTGTGTTTGAAGTTACGGCCATAAATCAATTTAAACCATTTTTCGAAACAAAATATAAAAAAAATTTTTAACAAAATTTTTAGTGTAATGTGGGTATATAAATAATTGTATGGAAATAGTATTATCAATCATTGAATATCAAATAAAAATAATGTAATAATAATTTAATTTTTTTAAGTTTATTTTAAGCCAATTAAATTTTGTACGAGATAAATATTTCATGGAATACAAATGTCAAAGATAATATAAAAACATATTTATCATTATATTTTAATGTTTCTAACTTCTTGTTCAACTGTATTTATGATTTCTCTCGAACAGTGTTATGAAAAATTCTCACGAGGATCGTCTTTCTTAAATAATATTTTTTTACGGTTTTTGTAGTGCCAGCAATATTAGAAATTCGTCTTTTTAACGTATTGATTGAAATAATTAAGAAAAATGCCATCGGGTCAACCCTTACCGCCCAAAGAAAATTCCTTATTCAAAAGAATTTTAGTAAGTATTTTACTACTTTTTTATGAGATAAACATTAAATGAGTTTCATTTTAAAATATGTGTTTGTTTTTTACCTATTCTCAAATTTTTTTTTTTAAATATTTTATTTTTATATCACTTGATTTAGTTAATACAAACAGTCGTACATGATAGTATTAATTTGTACCTATTTTTTTCATATTATTTTAGAGATGCTACGAACAGAAACAATATAAAAATGGACTTAAATTTGCAAAACAGATTCTGTCACATCCAAAGTTTTCGGAACATGGAGGTAAAAATGTTTGTATTTAATTTTAAATGGAATTTAATAACACATTTTATGTATGATTTGTTTAGAAACTTTGGCTATGAAAGGACTTACTTTAAATTTTCTTGGTCGAAAAGATGAAGCTTATGAACATGTTAGACGGGGTCTTCGTAATGATCTAACATCACATGTTTGCTGGCATGTTTATGGTTTATTGCAAAGATCAGATAAAAAGTTAGTTACAAGTATAAATTATACACCCATGATTTTTTTTTTTTTTTTTTTTTTGTATTTATGGCATGCAATTTATTATCAAATGTTTTTTGTAGGTATGATGAAGCTATTAAATGTTATAGAAATGCATTGAAATGGGAAAAAGACAATATACAAATTTTACGAGATTTGTCATTGCTACAAATTCAAATGAGAGATTTGGAAGGATATCGAGTAAATATAATTATTATTTACTGGTTGATTCTTTTATCAAACAACAATCTTGATTTCAAATTGTGTCAATGTTTTTAAAAATATTTTAATAGTTATAATATTGAAATTTTTTACTTTTTTGAATGACAATACACATTTATAATTTCATATTTTGAAAATTTTTTTTTTGAGTGTCAAATTTTATAAACCTTAATTTGGACAAATAGTTTACAAGTTATGTAAGTATTTAAAGTTTAGGTAAACACAATGGAATGATTAAAAGATACTCTGTAAGATTTTGATATACTTCTTCACTTACTTAAACTTTAAATACTTACATAACCCATAAGACTACTTGTCTGAATTTTGAACTTAAAAATTCAAGACACTAAAAAATAATGTGTTTCAGAATATGAATTTTAAAATGTTTGTTATCATTCAAAAAAAAAAAAAATATATATATATACAATGATAAACATATTTTTTTAAAAAGTTAATAGATTTTGAAATAAGGAATATTTTTTATACAAAGAATCAGCTCATATAACCATATTTTAGATTTAATTTATGTGTTTCATAATATTTGTTGATTATTTATTAATTCATTTTTAATATTGAAATGGGTATATCAATTAGTTATTATTTATTTCTATTAAATATTTTTAATTTCCATAATATTAAAAATTAAATATTTATAGATTAGGATTATGTTGGAAACTTTAAAAATTACATTACATATGGAGGATGGAGTGGCCGAGTGTTTTAAGGCATCGGTTGCAATGTACTCCGTCCCCACACATCCCCACTCCGGGCATGGCAGAAACCTACAGGTGCCCAAATAAAAATTCTAAGAACTAGGCCGGTTATTAGACGTACTCCCGGACTACATACCAAAAAAAAACATATAACCCTAGGATAAATAAGTATTTTTTGAGTATGAGTTCACAATAAGTTGATTATAAAATACTTCCATTTTCATAAACTTAAGAAATGTAAAGAAATACAAGAATTTTTAGGTAAAATCCAATTTTCTACAAATTTAATTTTTTTTTTTTTTTTATGTAACTCGAAAAAGAATGAGCTTAATTTTTACCAAATGTGTATATTATTATTGTTTTTTTTTTTATATATATATATATGATAACAATTTTCAAAATACATCATTTATTTTTAAGTCATTTATAGTTATATGAAATTTCAAATTTCTTTTTTTTTTCTTTTTATAAATGTTGGTTAATAATTATTGGTTAGAGATTCTTTGAAATGTAATACAAATCTTCTCATAAGTTATTAATTTCACAATTACAAATTATTGAAAATCTACTGTCACAATATTTTCTCACAAGTGTTAAAAGATAGAATTTTAAGTAAACTCTTCAGAATCTCAATAAATAATTATTTTGTAGTTGGAAATTTATTAAAATTTTTTTTTTATTTATCTATGATTTAAAAATTTAATACAAAGTTTTCCAACTTAATTTCTACCAGAAAATCAAATCAATTTTATGAGCATTGCTAGTTTAATGTTAATAACCTTCGTTATTCACCTGTAAAATATTTATTCCTCTGAAATTTGTTGGTATTTTATTGTATTTTTAAAAAAAAATAAAAATAATAAATACTTGAAACTTACACCAAATGTTTATAATATTATCATTTTAATTATGCAATAACATTTGTTAATTTGTTTTAAGTCTTTTTAAGTTATTTGTATGGATGAGAAAGTTATTTTTTTATCTTTATAAAAATGTTCATATTTCTTGTTTTTATAACTATTTTTTTATTAAGGGAGTAATAAGTTAATTTAGTTATATACTTGGTTATTAATTTTAAAACAACAAACATGGCTGTCAAATAATCATATAGCTGATATAATTAAGTTGTTTCATCAATTTATCTAATTACTTATTACATATATTTCAACATTTATAAATTGGGTTTTTTTTTTTATAGTTATCAAGATATTAACTAATTTATTACATTAGTTATTTTATAAGGCAATAATAAAAAGTGAATATGTAAAAAAATACTATTTTTCATGAAACAAAAAAAAATTGATTTTTTCTTTATAATAATAACTTATTAAACATGATACAATTATTTGTATTTTGGTTATTAGGAAAACATTTATAACTAGCAGACCCCCTGCAATTTGTTGCCCATTAAAAATGCCAACTCTATAATATGATTCAAACTTTGTGCCATTTATTATTTAATATTTGGTGTGATGGTGTTCACAACTAAAGCATATTCATTGACCATCTTGAATTTCAAAAACCTTGTGCAAGTACTACTTTAAGATGCAAAATTTTATAAAATTCTTTCTTATTGCACACTAACTTAGTGGTATGAAGGTACAGAGAAAATTGCAAGACTTGAGTTATCATTGTTCAGGTTCTACATCAGTACATCAGTCAGGACACATTCAATTATAATTTATATTATAGCCATCCTGCTATAATATTATATTAGTTAACTTGAGTTTACTCGCATGACATTCCCAATCGTAGCTACTCGCACGTGTACTTATTCTGTGTATAGAATAGATATAGAAAAATAATCAGAAAATGCCAAAAATTTTATTATTTTTTAAAATTAGCTTTACAACTAAATAGTGATAATAATAAATTTTATTTGTTCTTGACAAAATATTTAAAACTATAAATTAGTTTTGAATAAAAAATTATCTGCAAATTGTTATATTTATTTTGCTTGACATTGACATTTATTATTGTGTTTGAATAACTTACCAAAAGGTTTTTATAGTATTTTTAATAGTTTAATTTTTCTCTAAGGACACAAGATACCAATTGTTCATGTTACGGCCAACTCAAAGAGCATCATGGATAGGGTATGCAATGGCATATCATCTATTGAATGACCATGATATGGCCTTGAAAATTTTGGAAACATTTAGAAAAACACAAATGGTTTCTGTAAGTTATTATTTTTATTAATTATATGTAAATTAAAATAAATTTTTAAGCCATAATAGTAATAATATTTTTGGATAATATTAATTTTTATTTACAAATTATGTTTATTTTGAATTTTGAATTGTTATAATTACAAGGTCATGTTTGAAAATGTATTAATTATACTCAATATTTAAAAAATAACTCTAAAATATTGTTATTATGTATACTTTATTTTTAGAGTAAATTATATTATTTTTTCTTTGAAAATAATAGTGAAATATGAAAAATATTAGTAATATATTTAATTATTGTATTTAGGCTCCATTTGATTTTGAGTATAGCGAACTTCTTTTGTATCAAAATATGGTTATTCAAGAATCCGGTGGAGTGTTGGATGCCATCAAACATTTAGATATGTATAAAGAAAATATTTTTGATAAATTAACAGTTTTAGAGATTTATGGTAAGTTAATTTCAGTATTTAAATTTATATAATTTGAAAAATTTCATTTTTAAAGTGTAGAATATACAACTTATTTTAGGTTCATTATACTTAAAAATTGGAGAATATAATTTAGCTACATTGTGTTATGAAAAATTACTACGGAGAAACCAAGAAAACACACCTTACTATTTAATGATTAAAGAAGCTAAACAATTACATAATGATGAATGTGTTTATAATATGCTATGTGATTATCGGAAAAAGTTTCCTAAAGCATTAGCTCCTAAACGATTATGTTTAACGTTTGCATCAGGTACATTGATTGTAGTAACTAGTTACCATTCAAATTGTTCAATAACTATTATACTGTTATTATATATTATATTATATGTGTTGTTACATTTAGGAAATGCATTCCAAACTGAAATTGATTCATACTTAAGAGCTGGTTTCCATAAAGGTGTTCCACCATTATTTGTAGATTTACGATCGTTATATATGAATAAACATAAAGTACAAATAATTGAAAGTCTGTTAGAATCGTATGTAAATAATTTGACTAAATTCAATTCATTTGATAGTGAAGGTATAGTATTATTTTTCTTAATAAATAAAACTACAATATTCAGTTTATTTGTATTTAAAATAAAAACATTAAGTTGTCTTGTGTTTACCTTGTATTAAAAAGTTTACTTTAATTCATCAAATCTCAGTGATGGTTGTCAATCATTTTGATTAAAACTAATTTAAATAAATTATAGCATAGAGACATATAGTTATGTGATATAATATCGTAGACATCTTTATGCTTAAACGTTTATATTTAAAATTGATTGGTTCTTAATCATATATTATAATATTAACATTTTTGATTAATTTAGATACATCATGCAAAGAACCGGCTTCTGCATTACTGTGGGTCTATCACTATTTAGCTCAACACTATGATTACCTTAATGATATACAGAAAGCATTAACTTACATTGATATGGCCATTGCACACACACCAACTTTAATTGAACTATTTGTTACAAAAGGAAGAATATTTAAAGTATTTTATTGTTTAAATATTTTTATTTTTGCTCTATCGAATAAATATTATATTTAAACAAATTTGTGTTAATTAGCACGCTGGTGATGCTTATGAAGCATATAAATGGCTAGATGAAGCACAAGGCTTGGACACAGCTGATAGATATATTAATTCAAAATGTGCAAAATACATGTTGCGTGCAAATCTTATTAAAGAAGCAGAAGAAACATGCTCCAAGTTCACAAGGGTGAGACAGTTATTAATAATTTTTGGGTTTATACTTAAATCATGATGGGCAATAGTTTTAGTATAATTTTTTAATTAAATTCTTAGGTATTATTATTGTAAGTACATGTCTCTGTCACATGTAATTTCAAAAAAAAAAAAAAAAATCATCGTCCATTAAGTAGAAAAGACTAATATGTTTTGAAATATTAATCAGTTATCAATTAACTTTTTAAAAAATATAGTATTAATATTTCAGATACTGTATCATACAATTGAGTTCTATCTTTGACAACAAAGAAAAAGTTCAGTTTTTGCAAATTATTTTTCTAACGTATAGAATAAGTTGATTCTGTAAAACAAATTGTACAGTTCCCTCTTTTGTATTCAATAATATTCTTAATTTACATAAATGGTCAATAAGTAAAAATGAATTTTATGAATACTTAAACACATTTAACACATTAGAAATGCACTCTAGATCTATTCCCGATGGAGTACTACTGTTTTCTTGAAAAATTGGTGTATTCTAAATATTTGTAAAACGTCATTTTTAATTCCAATTTTTTAAGTTTGGCGATCAAGTAAATGTTTGTAACTATAGATTGAAAATCAAATTATTAGCTATTTCTAAAATGTTTGAAACTATTGTCACTAAACAGTTATCACTAGTAATTAGTTAGTAATCAACATGTTTTAGACAAAATAAATCAATATTTATTAATCTAGTCTTAAAGGAAATCCAAAAATTGTATCTTTGCTTTTAATACTCTAAAACAATACTGGTAAATATAATGTAAGTATATCTAGATTTATATCATCTACATCAGGGATGGCCAAACTTTTTTTGGTCACTATCTACTAAAATATACTTCACCTTTGAGGATCAACTTCTATGGACATTTTTTTTATTCTTGAATAACTATAATATTATAAAGAAACATATAGGGCGCGTGGCCCTAAAAATAACATGATCGACTTTGAAATTGTCCGAGATTGACCGATTAGTGATCTAATTTATTTTTGTGACTTACTATATGGTAATATATATATCCCAGAGTTATATTTTGTTTTCACACTAGTCAAATTGACCTCAGGGTTAATAATTATTTTGTACTATTAATTATAGCTTAGCACCATATTTTCTTTCAGTTCTCTAATGTTAGCAAATAGTATAGCAAACTTTATGTTTCACAAAGTGTTTAAGTTGAATATTTATAATGTGATAACTAGTTGTGTTTTGTAATTAATTTAGTTCTATTTATATAAATTTATTGTATTATTATGTTGAATTGATTGTATTTTTTTAATTTTACTTGTATAAATATTTATAACACTATTAGTTGATATTTTATCTTTTAATATATTTGATAGATGAAATTCTATAAATTGTCCATATTTTGTACATTAATAAATTTAATTAATATAATATAGTAACTAATGTAAGTTCTTAAAAAATATTATAATTAATTTTTTTATATATATATATTTTATAGGAAGGTGTTTCACCTATGGAAAACTTAAATGAAATGCAATGTATGTGGTTCCAAACTGAGTGTGCATTGGCTTATCAGCGACTTGGAAAATGGGGCGAAAGTTTGAAAAAATGTCATGAAGTTGATAGGGTAAAATAACTATTTATTATACCAAAATGTATTTTTTTTTTTTCAAAGTAGAATTAGTTCTATAAAGCTTAAAAATTAAATTAAAGCAATTATTATTCATTAATTTTCCTAAATATTAAGATGAGGCCCCACCTCACTTGCCTAAATAATGAAATTATAAACTATACACCATAATAAAGCATAATAATATCTTTTATTTTTTAGTATTTCATTCTTCTAAATGTCAAAATCATATTTACAATTTACTAGAGGATATTATATTATGATAACAAAGAATGCTAGTTATCTCAAAACTTAACATTTTTTGTTTTTACATAATTTTGTGGTTAAATATTTTTATTTTTTAAGTTTTTACTTTTTGAATAAAGTATATTTTTAATTTAATTTTCCAAAGCAGAATATTTTTTTGAAATACTTCTATAAAGTATTATTAATACATATTTTTTTTAAACATGTTAGATTATTAAAATAATTGTTTTTTATTGTATTTAATTTTACAGCATTTCACTGAGATTATTGATGACCAATTTGATTTTCATACATACTGCATGCGTAAAATGACTTTAAGGTCATATGTGAATTTATTAAGGCTTGAAGATGTATTACGTTCTCATCCATTTTACTTCAGAGTGGCACGATGTGCAATCCAAGTATACTTACATCTTCATGATAAACCTCCAACTGACGCATCATCTAGTAATGAATTAGATACAGGTGAGTTTATTTGTTAATTATCTAGTTGTTATACTCTACAAATAAATTTATATATTAATTTGGTAAAATGTTCCTTATAAATTTTTAGGAACTTGTATTGTTATTAAATGTGCATGAATATTTCATGAAAAATTTGTTTAAGTAGATATTGATAATTCTTTTTGTTAATTTTGCTTAACTAAATTTCGTTATAATATGATATTTTAAGTGTATCATAAATTTTAGTTAATTACAATTTTTGCAAGTTTAATCATGAGTTCAAATCTGTATTCATGTTGTATTGATTTGTTATTTATTGATTGGTATGGTTGAAAGAAAAATTTAAGAATTTAAAATTTTAATGAATTAATAATATTAATATGTTTGTACAGTGATATCTAGATGTTAAAGTTTTAAGCATATATTACACAGATTCATTGACCCAGTAAAATTTGCACTTGTATTTAAAAATAAATATTTCATGTCCATTAATCATTTTATTTTTTGATTACAAAATATTAGTATTTTTTATGAGTTCATAATTATAAAAATATTATTTTAATAATAGGAAAACATTTATATTAATATCTAAAATATAAAATTCATACTGTACTAGGAGTTAATAACATCATTGAATTATTAAAAATTTAGAATTAAAATGTATAAACAAAACGTTAATTATTTAAAATTCATAGTATCTTTAAAATGCATTTCAATACTTAATGTACAGTTTAAAATACAAAAGTACTATCATTTTCATTTTTGTATAATACATTTGTATCCAGAAACTATTTAAACAATTTATTTAAGTTATTTACATGTTTTGTTTGCATTGTGACTTGTATTGTTGTATGTCAGGATAAGGGGTATCATACAATATAATTGTTAATTATATTATCCATGTATTTAAATTTTATTTTCAGTGTTATACTTTTATATTGATATAAGATTTCAATTCACTATATTATAAGTATCATTTAAATATATACTTCATATTTCATTAATGGATAATAAAAGTTTCTTATATGTTTAGACAAAAATACAAAAGTACGTCTGTTTAACTTATAATCTTAATCATATATTCTTAATTCATTAAATTGTATTTTACAACTTGTGTTAAACAATAATTAACAGTAAAATAGTTTCTTATATTTTTTAATTATGACACAATATTAAATTACTATATTGAAGTATACCTTAAACATATTTCAATTCTTATTAACTAAGAAGTGATACAATAATTTACTTTCACTATTACTAATAGATTTATTCCTCAAAGAATAATGTCATTAATCAAAAAATAAAAAATGATTTAGTTCCATAATATGTCAAATTAATTAAACACTAATAATATTGTACCTTACATAAGAATTATTTCATATTACATAACACAGTCTTTTCTTTAACAGTATCAAATGTTTGATTGTATTAAATATATCCACAGTATGAATGACTCCATTATAACTTTTTGCTAATTTCAATGCTCAAACAAAATTGTAATATAATTAGTATTAATCTTCTATTTGACATTTCTTTTATAATATTGATAATTATGATTACCCAAATTATATTGTATTGGATGTCCAGTATGAGTTGTTAAAAAAAAGAAATGACTTCCACTATTTCCAGGTAAATTATATGAAACTACACGATTTAATGGTTCTTGTGTTGACACTATATATTCTGAATCAATATTTTTTGTTGGCAATGGTTGCTTATAGTTTACTTGAATATCATCAATTAAAGATACTGGTGTCTGAGAGTATATAGATTTTGGTCTCTGAGTAAAATATTCTGTATCATGATTTCTCATTGGCAATGGTCTTTTAAAATGAAATTGAGCATTATCAATCAATGAAGTTTGAGGAAATTTAATATGTGGTCTTTTTTCTCCTGTTTCAATGTTTGGATTCTGTTGAAATATTGTTTGTTGATAATTTATTTGCTCTTCTTCAAGGTGTTGAGTGTTTGATACTTTAATATAGGGTTTTTGAGTGACTACTCCATTATTTGAATATCTTTGTGGCTTAAAGTTAACTCGAATTCCATCATGTACTAATGATTCTGGTACATTTATGTATGGTTTTTGTGTAACTTGTTCTATATTTAGATTGTTTGATAGATATGATTGTTTGTGGTGTTTATTATTCATTGTAGTATCACTATAATATGGTGTTTGAGATATCTCCATGTATAATTGTTGAGTAACATGTTCCGAGTTTGGATTCTGTGTTACAAATGAAGAATCTAAATTATAATTAATATTTTCATGTTTATGAGATTGGGTTATTCGTGTATGTGGTCTTTTTGTAATTTGTTCTGAATTTGGATTTTCAGTCCTCAAAGGTAGTTTTAAGTTCACATTGGGGTCTTCGAATAATGACGGTAATTTGTAAAGTGGTATTTGAGTAATAATTTCAGAATTTAAATTTATCGGTGGTATTGGTTGCTTATAATTTACTTGGGTATCATCATAGAGTGATGGTTGATGTACATTTATGTATGGTCTTTGAGTAATTGGTTCTAAATTTTGATTTTTCGATAGTAGAGGTCGTTTATTATTTACTGGAGTGTTACTATGTAATGAAGTTTGAACAAAAGGTTTTTTAATTATTTTATCATTGTTAATACTCTTAGGCGGTAAATATTGTTTGTAGTTAATTTCACCATCAATGGAATATGGATAATTTTCTTTAAAATCATTTGAATTTTGAGATATTATTTCAGCGTCAGTATTAATCTGTGGTTGTTTTTCTTTAAAGTTTACACTTATATCATCATGTAAAGAAATTTGAGGATAATTGTTTTGAGGTTTGACTGTAGTTATTTCTGATTCTGGATTCTTAGTTGGCAATGGCTGTTTAAAGTTTACTAGTATGTCATCAATTATTGATATCTTATTATCATTTTTATTAGTATGAGATTTTGGTTGTGATGATACTTGGGTTGGTTTTTCAGTTCTAACTTTTTGACCAAAGAGAGCAAAATATTTTTTTGTATTTTCATCTACTAAACTGGCATCATCTTGTGTGAAAAATGCATGATATGGATTATCTGTAGCAATATTGGGTTTTTCTGTTTGATATCCATAATCAATATCTGAGTATTGGTTATTTTGTTGTGGCCAAGATTGATATTTTTGTTTCTCCATTTCATTATTATTATATTGAGCATGTTTTGGTTTTTCTACCCATTCTTGATATAAATGTCTTTCCTTTTGATATTCTGTCATTTGCTTTTGTTTATGAATTGGATTTTGAATTTGAGATTTAATATTATACTCTGGAGCAACATAACTATATTCATAATATGGTTTGATTGTAGTCGACTTTTCATAATTATTTTGGAAATCAAATTGTTGACTTTTTATTTTGGAGTCTTCATATTTATTGTGTTCAGCAGGTTTTTCTACATCATATTTATTATTTTCTTGGTAATAATAATATGAATCTGGTTGACTTGTTGTATGTCCTGCTGGGTTTTCTATGAAAAATTGGTGATTGGGGAAATTAATTTGTTCGTTATAATTTGAATTGTATTTATTACTACTTTCAGTTGTAGTAATAAGAATATTATTTTTTATTTTCAAACCTTCAATATAGCTTGGTTTGATTGATGGTATTGGAACCCATCCATTTTCTTTACTATTATGATTTCCTTTGGGAATTTTAAAGTATGGTTTTTGATTAAATCTTGGAATTGTTTTATTTAAATTTAAATTAATTTTCTTAGCTTTTTCTGGTTTTTCTAAAGGACCAAAAAAATTTGGTGGTGGTGGCAAAACTATTCCAGGAACTAATGGACCTGGTGGAACTCTTGTAGAATTTTCCGGAGTATATATAAAATCATATTTTGGTGGATAAAATAATGACTGATCATCTTCATCAAACGTTGTATTTGGAAGTGGTGGGCCTTGATTTGATGGGAATGGTGGAGGAAATACTGGATTCCAAGTAGATCCATTAATCGATACAAAATCAATAGGTCCGCTGTCTTCCAGCTGTATTGGAAATGGTGGAGGTATTTTAGGATTTTCTGGTATTTTTACTTGCCTAAGTGGAGCAACATAGTTATCTATATATGCCCATTTTACTTTTTTATCACTAAAATTACCCCCTCTTAATACAAGTAAATGATTCTCTGCTAGCCATATTTCATCAGGATCTAACCCTCCTAAATTATTGATGTTATCCTTTGGTACTTCAGGATTTATGTTGTAACTTAAAATTCCAGGTTTTGATGGAATATCATTGAATAGTTCTTTATGTATAAGACCATACTTGCCTTCAAAAATTTGTTGTGCTAGTGTTTTTTCATCATCATTGGCTGAATTTGATTGATCTACATTTGTTAAGGTTTGACCATTCTCTGCAGTTAGTAGAATTTCTAACATAGGTTCCGCTACAGTGCTTGTCAATAATATTATTTTTAATATCACATATGGCAGCAAATACATCTGCAAAGAAAATGTTATAGATTAAAATTAGGTTATTTATGTAATTTTTTTGATTATTTGTATAAAACAACAGGAATCACGCACTTATGAGTCTTGAATTAATTGTTTAATTTCACAATTACGTAACATAAAAATACATATCATTATTACAATGCACTTTTATGATAATAAAAACTAAGACAGAGTAATTTTAAAAGGAATCACTTTTATAGTAATATTTTTAAATTCATAAAATATTTAGTTATACCATTATTTTAAAATAATATGTTACTTTATTAAACGAGTTTTTAAATACTTTTTCTAGATTTAATATTTAATTTAATATTTTTACCAAGTAACTCAAATGCATTATATGCTTTCAATTTTGATTTAATAATATTTTATATGCTACATTTAACTGATCAGTTTTTAAATTTAACAATAGTTCATCAAAGAATACATATTATGATAAAATCTAAACTCGTGTTTAACAAAGTTGTGGATACTAAAAACTCAGAATTATTTTTTGAACGCTATTTAAAACAATAGGTACTATCTATATCATATTACACCGATTTACTTCGAGGTGAGTAAACCGAGACAAGTGACAAACACCTTAGTTTTAAAATCCTGTCTATAATAATTAATCTTAATCAATATTTTTTTTTTACTTATTTCATAATTCCAATTTACTGTATTTTTTTATTTATTGCTACGCCCATATACTACTTCAGGAGAACCCATAAATACATTGGAATTTTGTAGACAAAAGAGTTTATTATTATAACTGGTTAACCTTGCTCTGGTACAAGACACGATTTTATTGCTATTTGACCTACAGCAATAATAATCACGTAATTGCTCTCATACAAAATACAGTAACCAACTTTTCACCCGGGATTAATCACATTTTTAAATATTGTTTTTGTATCGTAATATGTGTATATCGTACAGTACAATTTATAATATGATGCAAAAATAATTAGTCATCCATTATACCAAAAATATACCTATGATAATTGATAGTCATTTACCTGGTTTACCTCTGAATCATAATAATATTCTACGAGAAAAAAATTAGTTATTTTAAAAGAATGTTTTAGAGATGCTCTTTGACTCGTCATTATAATATTAACAAATAGTATTCTGTACCTTAAAAATTGCAAATTTTTGTATTTCAGTAAAAATCATCTAAACAAAATGTAAGAAAATTTTAACTCTTACTCATGCTTATATATATATATATACAATATACATACATTAATACATACGTACGTACTACTCGTATAAATGAATGATTATATAATGTGAAAAATACAATTTCCGTTACAATAATATCCAATTCATTTATGGTGTCCTCATGTGTCCAAATATAATCATTTGTATAATTGTGTCTTTTGTTAAAATACTTTATTACATTTGACATAACGGTATTAATTTATATTTTATTCATTTTTTCCATTCGTATTTCTTTATGTTGCGTAAGTGCGTAACATTTCATTTATTATTGTAACGATAAACGATTTATATGTTAGAATGTTAGATGACCAGTATTTTCGGATGTACTATTGTCCATCTATAGTCACTATTTCACCGGCTTAAAATAAAATTCTATTTTTTGCTCAATTAATTGTTTTATGCTTTTATTGAATTTATTGAATAATATATACAGATGAACGTCTGTTCATAGCTATTTTTTTACGTGTTATTTATAGTAGTTAATGTTTATAGATTTTTGGATTTCCTATTTTCAAAAATACCTAAAAATACATATAAATAATAAATGTATAACTTTTATTGTGATTTAATAATTTTCCAAGTATTAAGGATAAGTATTTACATATTTATCTTTTCATCACATTGTAACAATGGGATTTAAAAAAAAAGTTTATGAAAGGATTGACCATTGTTTAATGATCTTAACAATTTAATTAATATTGACTAAGGTTATCAATCATAATAAAAAAATTAAAACTACATTGATCTTGTTGAAATATCTTTCTTAATTTATTGTTTTTTTTTTTATTGTTTATTAAATTAATTAGCCTATTACCCACCTACAATACTAATTTATATTAATTTAAAATTGACGAAAAAAAAATAATAATAATATAATAATGCTTATTAATATTGTATAAAGCCAATTATTTATAATATTATTTGTTTTTAATAAAATAACATTCAAATAAATACATTTACTAAAAATAAGTGAGGTTCATGAACGATGAATTTGATCGACATTATAATTACATCTTCACAAATATCGATTTAGAAAAATACTAAATTTTAAAACTGAGTTTTTATTATATTCTCAAGTGATTAATAAAAGTGTCTTTTTTATTGATTATTTTGTATGGTAGTTATTGAACAAACTATTTTTTGTCCTTGTAGATGTTTTACGCCTTCTCTACTATAAACCTCTGTCCGATTGAGTAAAACTAATCATTTTAATCTTTGCATGTAGTGGGCAATATTCTTTTTGTTTAACACCTCCTCATCAGATTATTATAAAATACAGAATTAGTCATTTATAGTTATAAATTATAAGACAACACCCACTTCATCCATATTGAGTATAATTTTATTATCTGCATAATAAACCCGATATTACTTACCTCAGAACACTCTTATTATGTTATTTTAAAAACGTGAATAGCATCTACAAATTGGACTAATTTAACTCAAAGTAAAATTTCACATAACTTTAATTCACGTATAAATTATAACAGATTTTATTCATAATCGGACTTATTAAATTAATATGCTATCAAGTTATTATTAATTTAATCGATAAATAGTATCCAACCCATCATCAAAAACTTTAAACAAATCATTAAAAATCTGTATTATGTTTTTAATTACTCCATCCAGTACAATTTCTCATTCCCTTTGTTACTGATGTGGCAAAAACACATAGTATTATTTTATACTCGTCTCTCAATTACAGAAAACCACTCATTAATGTTAATTTCTTGTCCATCTCTGGGAATCCGCCCTAAATGGCGTTATCATAAATAACGTTTTGACTAATTAAAACTTATCTTCTCAAGCCATTTAGATTATAGAGTATCATTGATAAATGGTTTCTTTATTCAAGCTAACCGAGGATTTCTAAGCCAGTCCCATTATTGTAAAAATGCATTTACAGTTTATATTTTAGTCAAATATGCCTATATTTAGATAATATTTTTTTTTTTTAAGTTAAGTAAAATACTATAAGTTTATTATTATTGGTAAATTAATTAATTTTTAAATTGTTGACCATTCACTATTTTATTAATTATTAAAATTATATATTTTATTATTTATTGGACTTCATAACGAATTCTAATATATTATGTTCTTTAAATATATATATATTTTGATAATATCAACAACGATAAAATAATATTATTCTTGTGCTATAATTATGTAATTAAGTTGTAATTTGTAATTGGTAATTAAAATTAAATTTGAATTTATACAAAAAAAAAAAAAAAAAAATTGTCTTAAAAGTTAAAACATGTAATACCGTATTAAAAATGAATGATTACTAAGATATAAAATAATTTAAAATTTTAAATATTCAAATTTATCTTAGTATGTTGCGTTTAAGACAATCGTTTTTAGATTATATTAATTACTACTAAATTTGATTGTACCTACCTTGCAATTGTATAGATGTATATTCCAAATAAACAATAATTGAAGTGCCCATTACATAAAAATTGTAAACTTAAACTTCGAATGTAAAGCAAACTGATTTTTAAAAACATTCGTCATGCTACATTTACGCTGTGTAGCACGACTTCACAACATAAACTGAACACATGGAGTGCACGCAGAATACTAATACCATAATTCATTCATGCAGTTTTTGCTTTATTGGTAGGAGAAGTACCCTCTGGCCGAGGGAAAGTTAAGCGTTTAGTTTTAGGAGATTATAATCCTTGTTAATCTTTTTAAATTACAATTATTTTATTTTATTTTTTGTATTTATATAAAAGTATTAAAATAAACAAAACAACCTATATTGTATTAAAGAATACTCCATTATTAACAAACGATTAATCTAACTTATCTTTATAAATTTGGATACATTTTACTGCCATAATATACATGTATATCTTAGATGAAAATCTTGTTGCCCTATGTTTCCAAATTTATATCAATAAGTGATATTAATCGTTTGTTAATAATGCGGTACTCTTTAATACATTATACGTTTTGTGTATTTTAATACTTTTAATCAATTCGATTACTTCATAATTACAATCGAATTTTTTTCTTTATTTACAAATAAATATTATATTTTCTCTCTTTAAAAATATTATTGCTAATTTGAAATAATAAAATTGTGTTGCGATCGCATAACAGTAGTTGGAATAGGGCTGTTGAATAATGAAATTTGTATCCGTACACATATTATGATCTGGGCCGGATTTAGGGGTGATCTGAGTGGGCTGCAGCCCAGGGCCCCCCACAATTTTTATGATATTTTAATAAAAAAAATATATTTTCTTGTTTCTGTAAGGGGCCCCCACAATGCATTCCGCCCAGGGGCCACCACATACTTAAATTCGTCCCTGATTAGGATTAAACTTAATTTGTATTTTAATGAATAGTTACTTCCTTAATCAACAATTTATTTGATTTATGACATGATCCTCTTTCATATTCAATGATAAAGTATAAATAGATTTTTATTTTTATTTTAAACCAATAACTATTGATTGTTTTATTTTATACAATATAATTCTAATTATATATCAAATCAAACTATTTATAAATAGTTTACAAAAATCATACCTAATTATTTAGAACTACTGTTAAGTAAAATTTATTTTATTGCATATACATATATATATATATATATATATTATGTAGAGTACCTAATAATAATCAAATTTAGTGTATATACTGATAATTATTGTAGTCACTCGTTCATGTCGCAAGTACAAAAGTATAATTATTTGATATATTATTACATTCAGATTTCGGATTTAATGATTTCTTACGAATATCTTTTCACTTATATGATCAAGATTTTATTTTAAATTATTGTGTTTTAGATTTTAAATACATTTTGAGTTAGTGATAAATTTATATTATTATATTATTTAATATTTAGTACATATATATTTTAAATTTGTCCTTACAATTGTTTCATTCTGTATTATTTAATCCAATAAGAACATAGGCTAAAAGTATAAAAAATATAAAACTTCACTAACGTTACAATATTACCTAAATTATATTAATTTTAGAAAAAGGATAAGTTGGAAAAGTATGTCTTTGTATCTAACCCTTCTTACTGTGTCTATATAGACAATATCTGTAGATATCTATCCTAATATTATTAAGTACATTAACATGTTGCATTAGAATTTATTTTTTAACATTACAACAGACACATAACTGGCAAAAAAACCGCAAAACAGGTGTGGTGAAAGTTTTACAAGAGGGCGCGGTAACTTTAAACTAGAGCAACTACCAGAATCGTGCAATGGGCCTCGAGCCATACACGCGACCAGCCTCCTTCTTTTTATTTTTATCTGGATACATATCGCCTTACAATGGTCAACTTGATTTTCTATGTATAATTGGCAATTTTCATAGTATATTGTAATGAATGGTCATGGGCTACCATTATTTACACTAGACTCGATATAGTTTCGAACTTCGAATTAATTTTTAAACCCGGGACGTACTTGGAAATAATGAGATGGGGTACAAAATAAAATCGTTATCTTTTGTCCTGCTTTTTTATGAGTGTATTAGGTTTTTTAACTCATTTTTAAAAATATTAAAACATTACATAATATACATAATTAAAATTTAATTCTTAGGTTTTCAACAGTTAATTAACTTAGTTATACTTACTGCTACTTAACTTAGTTACCTGCAATAGTAACAGCAATGTTTGCCGTTTTTGCCCCAAAGGTCACAATAAAATTTCAACTAATCAGCTTATTGTTATGTTAATAAAATGTGTATAAATATGATTAAAGTATGTCCCCTATACTTGGGAACCCGTTTAAAATTGGTACATACATAACTTTTTTTCCGTTATTTTTACTCTGCAATAATTTAAGTTTTAAATATATCCCATTAAAAAAAAATAAACTGCGGAGATTTTTAGTTGTTTTGTTAACTTATCAAACATATGAGTACATTTTATTTTTATATTTTATAACGATTTAAATTTAATTTATAATTTATGAACTGTGGTTATTGATAATTATATAAAGTATTTTTATGTGATACTAAAAATTTCATTGAACAAGTAGTGTTATGTTCTATATTGTATCATTTATTATTAGTTTTTAGTTAACAGTAAGGAATCGCACAATATATTTTATTACATAATTTTTATAGGTAGGTGCTATGTAGATTATTTATTATTAATAATATACACAGAATATTATGATCATACAAAAGTTCATGATGTTGCCCAGAACTTAGATATAATATAGTTCTAACCACTTTCGAATTTAATGAGATTTTACAGCCCACTGGTATGACCAATCGAAACCAGGAAAAACCCTTATGTATGCGTTCTTTACTTTCTTATGGTATAGTTAATTAAGAAAAAAAAGGTGTTTTATCCAAAATGATTGTTTCTTCAAATTAGATATAAATCATATGATCGTTTTATTATCATGATTATGTAAAAAAATTTATCTCTGTCTGAATGCTGTAAGTAGCATGTAATTATTTTTAATAAGTATTGTTCCAAAATAGTATTGACCTATGTCCTATTATCAAATGTAAGTATGATATTATTGATCGGTATGTATTATGGATTTTTTTCGTTAGTTAACCGAAACGTAACTAATATATTTAAAATTTTTATTTTGTGCAATACCTAATTATATAATTTATATTTCACTTATAATATCTTATATTTAATTTAAACATTTTTGTAGTAAATTGCTTTTATTTTATTTTAAATCTACCGTTTTTCTATTTATATTGCATATTTTCCATGTTACACATATAGCAAATACCGAGAATAAAATAGTACCCATGCTGCTTCCCGTATATTAGCTACACTAACTATTAAACAAAATATTCTAAACTTTGTTTATTACTGTATTTTAAACATTATTTACCCGTGTTATTATATCTATATATATAAAAATTTCGTGTCACGATGTATGTTCGCGATAAACTCCAAAACTACTGGACCGATTTTGATGAAATATTTTACACCGTGTGTAATTTGGTCCAACTTAAAAGATAGGATAGTTTTTATTTCAAATTTTTTAATATTTTAATTAACTTTTTAATACATTTGTATAATTTGTATTTTGAGATTTATGTTGGAAATTTTTATTTATAGATGATTGCTATTAGTTTCAACAATAATAATCTGTCTGTCAGTCCTTTGTTTGTTGCCATGGTAACATGATGCTTAACCATCTATAAACAAAAATGTCCATCGTAAATTTCAGAATGTTTGAGCACCTCCCGGAGTTGGAATTATCACTTTTTAACTTAGCAGTTAGCCTATATTCTGCTCATAAGTCTAATATATATCTGTCACAAATTAAGTCACAATTGGTCCAGATGTTTAGGACAAACTAACAAACAGACAGAAATCCAACAAAATAAGAGAGAGGATTTTTAAAAAGAGCTATTAAGTCTGAGAA
>VUJU01002377.1:21916-38123 GCA_009835225.1 Aphis craccivora
CCTTTTATACCTACAGATGTGCCAATTCATTTGAAACGTATTCAGTTTCCGATTAGATTGGCATTTGCAATGACTATCAATAAGTCACAATTCCAAAAGATGTCTGTGACTTAAATTTGTGCACACCATGTTTTTCACACGGACAATTATACGTGGCATGCTCTCAAGTGGGTAAACCATCCAGTTTGTGTTAGTTAAAGATGAGCTAACAATTAATATTTTTCATTTTTATTTATATTTTTAAAAATACACTAGAAATTCCCTCGAAATAACTTATATGGCAAAACGACGTTTGCCGGGTCAGCTAGTAAATTATATATTTATATGGAAACGTATAAATAAGTTTCGTAAAACTATGACGCATATTTAGTAATACCCGGATAGCGGTTAAATTAAAAATTATTTTGTACGTGAATCATTTATTTTATTACTATTTTAAATTTTAACTGTTTCTTAAAAAAAAAAAAAGAAAATGGTTAGATCTTGGAAGATTGGTCTTAAATACTTTTGTACAAATTCATACTCCTTATTATTTATTCATATTATTATCCATAGATTACATCTAGGATCAAATTTAATTTGTTTTTATAATTATTTACAATTTACATATTTAACTGTAGTAAAATATTAATTAAATATACATTTAAAAATTAGCATTAAATTTATCTTTATAGCATTATATGCCGCTATGAGAAAAAACTTAAATTTTATTCGTTATAAAGTGATGAATGATAATTAATTACATGGGCGTAGGTAAGGGCGGTGTTTTGGGTGTTCAAACACCCCCCGAAATTAAAGATAAAACAAATTTAAAATATATAATATTGTGAATTAAATTTAATGTACCTATATCTAGACCAAAACCCCCTCCGAAAATATTTCCTATCTACGCCCATGATTAATTATCATTTAACGAACAATTGATAAACGATGGTCCTATGTATGAATAACAATTGTAAGTATCTATGTTAATTACTATTGATGACTTAAATATTAAAACTATAATATAATATGTTGTATTTAACCCAAACTAGATGTGTGTAAATCCTACTTATTCATGTTAACGTTTATTTAAGTTTTTGTCTCATTTTAACCCATTATGGCGGGCGTCAGTTTCACTTAGAATATTCCCAACGTATATTGACCGCGAAATCTTGAGAAATCCCCTATTGTAATAACAGACAACCCAAATTAATATTTCTCCTGCTTAACATTTTCTAATTTGAATAAAACAATTTTAACTTTCTGTGCAGACCACCTTCGCGATGCATATGCGTGCCATAACCATTAACCATACTTCTTAAATTTTTATTGTTTGATAATAATATTGTAAATAAGTAAATACAATTTTGTTGTTTACATGTGGTTTATCGATAATAGATGATGATGATACCTAATAATAAAAATATTATTATAAATACATTAGCGCCGCCGCAGATTTAGAAACAAAATGTCTCGATCACGAGAAATGCATTAACTTATGTTCAAGGGAGCCGCCACCTTTTATTTACTATAATGACTGTTAGACCGGTTTTTTTTATTTCATTTTATTATTATTATTATTATTATTATTATTGTATTTATATTTTGTTCAGGCGCATCTCGCACATATGTCTAACAGTCTAACGTAGTAAACTAGTAACATCGCATCGTCCAGCGACCGGCCGATCTCGGCGGCGCTATTGGTTTCGCGTCGTGATTCATCTATTTTAAATCCGTCTGTACGTCGTCACGACCCCGAGAGAGAGAGAAAGAGATTAATCCATTAACGCGCACGTTAGACCACCGTATATGTCTTGTATAATATAATATAATATATACCTATGACAAGGTGGTACGATCGTTATTATAGATCTCCGGAGACGACGCGTCCTCCGCACTTGGCGTTTTGTTAGTCGTTACAGTTCTATTTGGGAAACAGCTAAAACTGACCGTTTAAGCAATAATAATAATTGTAATATGCGTATTTTGGCTGCTTGCGGCCAAGACCCAATTCTCATACGAAGTCGTTTTTTTTATCATTTCTCTCGTCTCTTTATTTTTTTTAATGACAACACATTTCAGATCCGTTATAAACTAAATATTATGTATTATAAACCCGTCGTCATCGGCTGCGGCAGTGGAACAATGACCGCTCTACTAGATAATAATAATACACGGTTTGCAAATCAAAACAATGGACTATGTATATATCATTTATTTCTAAATGACTAATGTATACAGGAGAACTGTGCGTGCCTCGCGTAAATTTTTTATTCTGCTTGTGTTCGCGGGAAACCAGTTTATATTTTATATTATGTATAATATCTATCGTCGTTCTTAGTTTCATTTTGCAGTTTTGTATTAATTTTTTCATTAGGTACGTCTCGTGGGTCTAAGACGCCTTTTTTTACCAAAACGTGATTAGGTCATTTATACTTTTTATTATACCTATATCATCGTCGGTGTTTGTGTTACATCTATAACTATGATATGATAATAGATCACTATAGTGTCTACGTTAGTATTTGACCAAAAATCTACAAACATCCTATTTTCCTTGAGTTATTTAATTGTTCTATCGAGGATAAACGTACGTAAATCTTAGACGTTAATTAATTACTTCAAAATTTGATTCGCATGGCATTGACTTGTTGAAATAATAGACTGTTTAATGTTTTAATTGGTGTATAATAAATGTAAATAAACCTTAAATATTATTGTGTGAAAAATATACATGTATTTCGATTTCTCCTGTGAAAAAAACTTTACTTCGTGAATTTATATAGTTGAACATACGTAAGTGAAATTATAATTTCTAAAAATTATATCGACTAGTAGTTAGCTTTTGTGGTTAAAGTGTTAAGCATGTTAAACATTATAATATTATGTGAGCCTTTATTTTTATTTTAAACTATTATATCGTGTAGTCAATGTCTTAAAAAGTACTCTACAATTCAATTGAGTATATATCAATAGTTTTTCAATAATTTGAACTTGAATGGGGACAATGGATTTGGACAGACGATTTTCAAGGGCTGACAAATAACGTGCATATGATCTCTAAAAACGGTCTGTAACGCATATAATAATGAAAATTTGCGTTGAAAAAACCCTGAACTGTCATTCATTTATTAAAAAAAAAATGATTAGTGGCAGGTGTTGGCTGTTGTTTGAATGCAGTACTTATACTGTTTAAATTTGTGAAATTCGTAAAGACAAAATATTTTAAATATCTAATGCCTTTTGAGTAATTACTGTATTTCTTGCTGATATTTATAAATGTTTGTTTTTTGATGTTCAAAAACAATAATAAACTTATCCTGTTTTGTTAATGATTTTTAAATATGTTTGTTTATTTACTTATTCATCACCAATTTTCATTTAACTATACTAATTTAATAATTTATTACAATTTGTTTTGACCATTTTCCAGTGTTTCTATAAAAAATTACAAAAGTATACTGACTAGTGTAATTACTGTGTATAATTACTACTAAGATCTTGAATAAGTCTATAGGTATATTACAATATAAATAAACAGTACAATTTAATGTACTAATTGGTGTTATTAAAAACACTTTCAAACATTATATATTTATAATAACTTATTGCTATTGTAAATGTACCAAGTTTATAAGTAGGTACTTACTAAAATTTAACCACAGATATAAATTACCATTACTGTCCTTGGCCTCGAACGTAACTTTTAAATTTAAAATAGCTATTTTCGCGTATTCAATTCAGACAGTTACATGTTAATCGAACTATTATCTTATGAAGGTATACATTTGAAATTCTTAAAGAAATGACCAGCGAACCTAATCATATATTAAAGCAAAAAAATATAGATCATATTTTCCAATCTACACTTCCATTAACTTTGAACCAAGTTATGTAACCGTAATAATGATATTTCTGTCTGCTCATGTAACACTGCAAGGTCTCTCTTGTGGTTCAATTTCAACATTCTCGGACCAGTTGTTTTCCTGCTTTAATATTGACTTAGATATCAATCGATCCAGGTAATGGGCATGGGGTGCAAGATACTTTTGTAGTATCCGTTGCATTCAAAGTAAAACACGTTACTACGTTATTATTCTATATTTATTTATATAAACTACACATGTATTGCGGTTTACAATTACTTTCCTTATTATTTGAACAACAATTGTATTTTGTATGCAATACGATGTATTTACATAGGTACACACTCAACACTATTTATTAATATAGTTTTTACGTATCTTTTATATTTTCTACATAGATGAGGACTTTAAATGAACAACAATGTAACTGTTATAACTTGTAGACTAATAAACTATATTATAATAGATGACATATCAGTGCAGTTACATAATTTTTTATATTTTGACAATAGTAACACTTTTGATTAGATGTTTGACTGTCTATTGTTTCGGTTCACCTATTGCATTCCAATGACGACCTTAGACGTACTTATTTGTAATATTGTGCAGCATACAGGTGTGGCTCGAAGAAAATTAATTTGAAATTTTTCAGGCCAAGGAACCTCCCTAAAGTAATTCCAGCTTATTATAACATTATATCTTTATATAAATATGATACTCATAAAGGTAACGCGTTTAAAAAACATATCTCAATTGTGAGTTATTTAATTTTTTGTGACCGTTTTTTCTGTATTTACAACTATTATTATGTTATGCATTTTGTTCTAGGAAACTTGGCTCCTGGACAATTGAAAAAAATGTTGAATAAGCAAAGAAAAGCGCAACGAAAAGCTCAAGAAGAAAAAGCTCAAGCGTTAGCAGCTCAAGAAAAACGAGATATGCATAAAAATCGACAACAGGTGACTAATACTAGCGATGAGGCTGACGCAATGCCATTGGATGAACTACTTCCAGAAAAATTGGAAAGAGTGAGTGTTGTAAATCTATTCCATTTTCTAAAAAAATTTAAATGTAATACTATTATACCAATATTACCAATATAGGTGGAAGATCCTTTGGAACAATCAATTAAATTCTTGAAACCGCTTCAAGAACTTGCATCAGATAATATTGAAACTCATTTAATGGCATTTGAAATTTATTACAGAAAGGGTATTTTATTACATATTTTTATAAATATTAAATATATATTTGAAACTCAGTTAATGCTTTCTGAATCTGTAATTTTTAGATAAACTTTTGTTGATGTTGCAAAGTATCAAAAGAAGTCATCGTATTTGTCCAGATCATCCAATGTTTCACAGTTGCCTAATAAGATTTATGGAGAAACTGTTAAAACTTGACAATATTCAAGAAGAAATGCAATTGGTGCTTAATAAACAATTAGAACCAATTTTGGGTGGAATGTCGGCTGCTGAAATTAATTTGCAGTTCCTCAATAAACACCACAAATCATTGCCAGCTTTAGTTCAGGGTGAATAATCAAACAAGACATTTGTAATATCTTAGTATCTTATATACTTAATTATAATTAATTTTAAACTTCAGGTTTGAAAATGAAGTATAAACTTGATAATAGTACACAACAAGAAGTTCTTGACCAAATTACTAAGCTAGACGATTCCCTGGAGGATGTCAATATTCAGGTAAAATTTAAACATTTTGTTCTTTTTAATTTCTATAACTATTAAACTTCATGTTATAGACTTGTACTGATATTTTGAATTCATTGATAAATGGTGAATTTGGTGAAGTTGGTGATGTTGCGGAAGAATATCGTAAAACATGTTATAAACGTTTCCCATTGGCTACTGCTTTCCACACAGATCAAGATCGTTCTCCAATGGCATTCTGGTCCAACTCCTACAAAACATTAAATGAAACGCAAGAAAATTGTGTCAGTAATTGATTGAAGCCTGGACGTTAGATCAAAAATGTATTTTTAATTTTGTTGAAAAGTTTTTTTTTCTTATTTATAATAATAAGTCTTTATTATAATTTTTTAATATAGGCTTATTATTTTTCTGTAGGAAAAACAACATTTGTTTTTACCTTGAGTAACCTGTAAATAGTTGATAATATATTATAATTTCTTTTCTCGGATCTAACACTTCACTAATCGACATACAGATTACAGTTTTGACTGAATATTTATAATTTATGTTTATATTTTAAATTGCTTAATGAAAAAAAAAAACACTATTTAACTCCAAACAATCCAAAATGTTTTCTGTGATACACCCTGAAATTTATGCTAATTATTGATTATTTAACTACTTTACAGGTTTATAAAACATGAACTTGTAGAAGAAACAAAAAATGTGGCTCATTTACTAACCAAATGTTGATCTCCAATCATTTAAATTTAAAGAAACATATTTATATTGTTAACTGTAAGTAAATTATTGTTTACTGTTAAATTGACATTAAATAAATAATACTTAAAAACTATAAATATAAATAGTAATTAATATTCTTTTTTAAAGTAAAGAAAAAAAATGTTTTGTCAGAAAATCATACGGTTGGTAATTGAGCTTATTTTTTTTTTAACTTGCGTTTCTTTTTGAATAATAAATAATGATAAAAACAAAACAAAAAAAGCATTTTATTATTTTGCTGCGTGTGATAGTTTGATATATTTTTTTATGTTACTATTTACATTCAAATACATGGCGATAAAAATCGTTCTATACGTGTGTGAATGAACTTTCAATTTTTTATGTAACCATGTCTGTTTGGGTGCAACTATAATTTCGTCCGTAAAATATTTCTTCTTCATTTCGTCCCATATTATATTAAATATATATTTTATTTTTGAAATATAAAATAATAACTTAATTTTTCCTTTCTATTTGTATATAGACTTAGGACTGTCTGTAGCATCAGGTACTACAGGTGGGATTAAAAATTTTGTTATTTTTTCAAAATTAATAATTTGGTAAAAACTTATATAATAGTTTTTTAGGTTGATAATATTTTATATTATTTTGGTTTTATTTAAAATGATACATTGTCATGTAGATTTATGTATAAGATATTTTTAATAATTATTATGACTGGTTTTATTAAATTATTATTATATACTAATATTTAAGGTCGTTGAACCGCGTATGTGTGAATGCGTATCAGCTGGCGGTTGCATTTAAAATCAAAAAATTTAAATTTTTTGAGCGGTTCAACAGTCAATAAGTTATCAGCTAAGATAGAAAATTATTTTTATATAATGTCATAAACTTATCTATATTGTGACTGTCGACTGTCGTTATTATCGAACGGGGAATGATAATAAAATACGCAAATCGGATATATGCTAAGAAAAAACACTCGGGCGACAATTCAGATTAGACCATTTTTCCTAAATGTCTTTGGGATGCCATTTGTATGCAGACGTATGTTTGACAATATAACAAACCTTCAGGTTACAAGTACTTTTGACCTAACCTTTGACCATTGGTTGCACTGCCCATAATGTATGTTAAATATCATACATAATATAGGTAGGTATTAACTTTTTAAATATTGTTACGCTCTAGTACACAACCAGTGAAATAGCTGAAAAAAATTCTAAATTATTTATCACTAATATATTATATGGAATATAGATATTTACAAGTAATACGTAGTATTACATTAGTCATCACATTGATCATAATAATCTGTGTCGATGTCTGTAACATGTAAACGAAACGATCTTAATGTATTTATGGTTTTTGTAGGAGAAAAGAAATTAAAACAAAATTATAATGTGTATAATATATGAATAACGTATACCTATCGTATAATAATATGTCCTATATACGCACACAAGTACATGTCCATCGTCAAGGACTACGGGAGTTTTACGAAAAAAATACGAACGTAATTTTATTTAGATATATTTAATATAATAGTATCCCGTTTAGTGGTTTATTCTATTCTGGATAATTTTCAAATTGACCATGTCACGCAATTTAGTGGGCTTATCGTTTTACTATAATAATATATTTATAATATATTATGTATATTAATTGTACTTAATATGTCCCTTCTGTGAACTGCGTGTCTGCTTGTTCACATCGCTCGGATTTTAAACGTTGAATGGTAATTTAAGAGAAAAAATGAAAGTCGGCCGATTCGATATGATTGACTAACGTGTAATTTATTGAAATAAACTTATTTTATTGCTCCTTTGTAGTTGAAATAAATATACACATTAATCCCATGGCTTAAATATTAAGTATATTAAAGCCATAATTAATTCTATGGTCAATTAAATGTTACATACAAATATAGTATATACCTATAACTAAACAGTAATTGTAAAACGATTAATGTACCTATGTGTATAGCTATATGGGTACTATATTATATATTTTACCTGGAGTATATGATTGTCGTGATATATACGTTTTATAATAATGTTTTGTATATAATCAATGTAGGTACGCAAATTAGAGGCGTTATAGGAATTTTTCAAATAGGATATTATTTAACTATGCATACAGCTGCATGGACGTACTGCTGTTAATATTTAAAATTGTATTGTTTTTATATAATTAATAGTACACATTAATATACATACTACATAGTTACTAGAACATGTAGTTAATAACCTATATGTTACACAATCTGTATGCTCAAAGTGGGAGATCAATTTTCATGAATATATTTATTTTACCCCGCTAATATTTCCACCACGATGGAGGTATCAAATGACATATTATATAGCATATATCATGACTTTATGACAGTATCTTTTTCAAATGAATAACAAATGTTAACAATAGGTAATAAGTCAATACGTTATATATAATTGTTTATAAATTGACTTTTTAACAACATTATAAATTTATAATAGTATAATTATTAATAATAATATGATGCTTACTATCATGACAATTTGTACAGGTACTCATTTAAAAGAACTAGTACCTCCATCAGTATTTCGGACTTCAGATAATGCAAAAAATATTTAATTTCAAAAACTTATCATAATTTAAAGTTTATTTTAATGTGGTTTGTGATTTTTTAGAATTACCATTAATTTTATAACGTACAAATAAAATCAATGGAATTACCCACTAAATACTTTTGGGTTTTAAATATACTATTTACCAACAAGTATGTTCAAATATATTTTATTATCCATGAAAGGGGTGCTTGAACACATTTTTAGATACTAGATGCTAACAGCTAATCAGTCTTTAGCATCGATATTTACTATATAACTCAGATTTAAATTTAATACTACTCCGGTAAAACCTGTAATAGAAATACTGACAATTATTAATGTATAGTATAAATAAATACATATATATTACTACATACCTTCCTATATACGATAGGTAATTTGTTAGTATCCTTAGTTCAATCATGGCTTAAATACCTATATTAAATATAATAATATATAATATATTTAAGCCATGAGTTCAATAATAGATTAGAAGTGGATCAAACATACTTTGAGATAACCTACTGGTTACATTGCATAAAAGAAGTTTGTTATGTAGGTAGTGAGACTGACATTTATAGAATAGGACAGAGCACATTTTTCAGTTTTGTTACTTTTGTAAGTCTTGGTTTAAAAATCTAAAGTACCTACTTGTTTAAGTACCTATAACATAAGATCTTTTGATTAAATACAATTTTTATTAGAGTTAGGATGTATCGTGTATTTATATCGCCCAGGTATACACTACTGTACACGAGGTGTCAAGTGGATTATTATTATTTATTATAGATGTGTTAAATTTGAATCTAATGATCAATGATGTATATTATATACAAAAGACAATTCTGAGCTTCTTGTCAAACTATATCATCAAATGATATATTTTTTTGATATAGCTTTATTCCATGATTTAAGATATATATACTTTTACACAAAAAAAACACATCATATACTTATCGTAATAATAAAATCAATACATAATTCATCTCTCCGCTCAGAATCTAAAAAGAAAAATAATTAAAGTCTACAAAAAAGTCCAAAAAACACTACTCTAACTTATTGTTATTTTTTTTATTAATTTTAATCACTAAACTTTAAAAAGATCACTAAAAAAGATACAAAGATATTTTATAAGAGGTTACTGCTTCCTTGTGGGTGGTTTGATTTTTAATCGGTATGTAACGTTAGATTTGAGATATGATGGATTGGGGATTTTATGAAGGATATTATTTTGGAAGCTTTGAATTTTCAAAGAGCTGGAGTCCGTAGTCCACATTAGCAACTAGATTTATTATTAATTTAATTTAGTGTACTTATTGCTGCGTTTTAAGTAAGCGGAGTTGTACATTTAAGGCAAGCCTTTTAGTTTTGATGTACCTAGTGTAGTAGTGTGACTAAGTAAGCTGGTGGTCAATGATTATTGTCGGACGTACCTAAGTATTTAGTTGATCAGTGGTGGTTATACATGATGTTTAAGGGGAGGGCGAAAATGGGGAACCCCCCCAGAGCATTATTATAAATAGTATATATAAATAAGTAGGTACTAATGTAAAATATGATCAAAGAAGAGCCCAAGGGGGGGGGTGAACCACCTATCGCCCCCCTTATAATCGCCACTGTAGTTGATTGATATGTAGAATTTAAATATTATCTAGAAACACCACACGATAGGGAGGAATATGAAAAGTGAATGTAGTATTATGTAGTGATTTATTAGATTGGTTGACTTTGAAACGCCAATTTACCCACTAAATATAGAAAAAATACTATGATAATTAATTGTACATTCATCCATGTAAATTTTAATTTCTAGATAAATTACTAGGACTACGCAATTACATCAAACAAACGTTGTTCACTATGATTCTGGATAAATTAATATTATTTACTTAAATATGTTACATTGTTATGACCAAAAAATGAGGAATCAACAATATTATCAGAACCTTATCTAACCCATTTGTAGTTTTATTTTTATTCTATTTTAATGTATGATATAAAAAAATATAATTTCTAATCACACATAGACACAATCACATATTATAACATATTAATAATCAATAGGTAAAGTAATTCAAATTAATTACTTATCATTGTCTCATAATATTTGAGTATTGATTTTTTTTTTTGTTGTCATGCTTATCCCCAGGGTAACTTTCACATTACTAATAAAGAATTGTATAGAGTAACAATTATAAGGACCCATGTGGATAAATTAATATATGTACAATACTTGTAAAAATGGTTTTTCGAACCATCTCCACAGGGGGTTATCTATCCAGACGTTAGACACCAACCAATTATTAAATATGTGTACTTGTATACATAGGTAATGTATAACCTATGTAATATGTATATTGTATACTATAATATAATATATAAATATATGGCAGACTCGTATGTATTAAATAAAGGTAAATCGGTATTTTAGTTTATGTGAAAATTATACACAATAATAACAAATAACACAGTACAGAAGTCAGTGTTAAGTGTTAACCGTTAATTAATTTATAAGATGTTAAACCAGTATATTATTGTGTTATTCCCAATTTTTTATCTTCCACAAACGCATAAGGCATAACATTGATAAATTTAGTAGTGGGTAGAATCAATCTATTATATATTTAAAGATGGAAATCAAGCTGTGATAGATAAAAATTAAAAAGGCTACAGACAAAAAGTACATTAAATAAGCTATACGGGATATCTCTTGTGTGCTTCCAACTTTTAACATATTTTTATACAATATTAATTGATGGTAAACATTCATGAGCGAATAATTAGTCATATTCGTGGGAATGGGGCTTAACATGTTTGTCTTATTCATGTAAATACATATTTTTAGACGCTTCAACCGCCTGGTGTGGCTATTGATTACTTTAAGCTATACTCACCTAAGCCCTCCAAGTCCCTCCAATATCCACCTATGTAAAGATTATTATTTATACATTTTTCTTCAGTTAAAAAATAATAGGTACAGGTGGAATTTACATGGAATAAACCAACCCTAAAATCGACTACTTAAAAATCGGTACAATCTATACAATCGGCTTTAGATTAGATATCCACATAATCTACTCGGTATACCTACATTACACACAGTGTGTTTATTGTTAATAATTAATCATTATTAATATAATAAATTATGAAAAATACTACTCTAGTTAAAGAGATAATTTGAGTTCAAGTTGAACACATCCATTTCAGTGATCTTTTTCGACATCGATCACTCGTGATCAGTGTTGAATCCTGGCAATCCTGGTATACTTCAGGGAGGGGGATGCATTTGCCCTCCTGACAAATACAACTTTTAACAAAATGTACCTATTTATTAAATGCACAATACTCGTTACGATTACTGCACCTATAATGACGTTCAATAAAATATAGTTTATTTATATCAATATTTTTATACTGTATTGCCAGTATAGGAACTATCTACTGACTGTATTACCATTAAAAAATGAAAAAAAAATAGCCTCCCAGAGAAATTGTCTGGATTCAACACTGCTCGTGATATTGTGGTACTACAAAGTGTAGTAGTCTACACTCAAAGCTTTTTGTACAGTAGATAGATCTCTAGATCTAGATCTCAGATGGAGTGCCAGATCTAGTCATCAAGCAGACAGCCAGTTATCGGCAGGAGGTTCTGATGGAAGTTTTTAATAAGTGTTTCAGAAAAGACGTGTTCCCTATCGTGTGGAAACGATTCAAGTTAGTCCTTCTAAGGAAGGAAGATAAACCGCTAGACCACAACTACCATCGTATTGTCCTATCTACCTACTCAACACGTCCGGGAATTGCTCGAGTGTCTCATCAAGGCCGGTTTGAAGCCCATGTACGACAGTCTACTCGAGTTAGATTTAAGTGGTAACTACCCCTGATCATCTTCATCATCATTGGTTGTATTTGGGGAAGATGTGGCAGTGACGACATCCGGACGTAATACGAATATCATAGAGAAAACTATAAATAATGCTCTCGCTGAAGTCACCGAGTAGATGGAAGATAATCGATTGAGACTGTCTGTTTAAAAAACAAAAGCGGTCGTGCTGATCAGTAAAAGGAGTTACGTAGTACCGGTATTTCGTCTGCAAGGAGAACGGATTTATCTTAAAGAGCATTTACGATATTTGGGTGTCGAGCAATGCAATACACTGTGATTTAGAGCACATTTGATGGCAGCAGCATCCAAGCCTTCGTGAACAGCGCTCGCATCAGTAAGGATTCTGCCTAATGTAGGTTAATCGAGTCAGCGTAGCAGAAAGCTGTGGTTGTTCAAAATTAGTTGCTCAAGCTCAATGCAGCACCACACTGGTCGATTTCCCTGGTATTTGACCGGAACTTCGGGGCACTGGAAGGACCGCAAAGGACGATTGCATTATGGGTCGCCGCTGCTTATAAGACGGTGTCTTCAGACGTAGCGCTGGTCGTCTCTAGTTTAATCCCTGTGCACTTACAGGCAAGAGAAAGGATGGAAATTTACAGGGCTCGGATGCAAGCTATTGCGGTAGATTTAGCAATGATTTGATGTACGACATTCCAGAGATGACAGTCGGAGTGAGAATTGTGAGATATTGCAGCCAAGCGTGGATGGACGTACAGTATTATTTGAGATGTCAAAATGTGGGGACGAGAAAGTTTGGTAATACCAAATTCCACCTAACGCAGTTGCTTACAGGCCATGGGTGCTTCGGCCAATACTTAGATAATACATAGGTTTCATAAAATCGACGACCCTAAATGCGTGGACTGTGGTGCAACTACGGACAATGCTGAACACAAATTCTTTCGTTGCGATAGGTAGCGGAGAAGAAAAGAGAGCTCGAGTCTGCCATATGGACGGTGAACTAGAAGCGGAGACCATGGTTTAATATATGCTGCAGGACAGGGTAAAATGGCAGGCAGTTAGGAGCTTTGCAGTCACAGTCTCGGTCAAAAGAGAAGAAGAGAGATTCATACAAGTATTTATTCATATAAGTATTTTGCAATGTAGTTAAGACACTCATAATGTACTCCTTAGGGAACAATAGGAGGGATAGGGCATTTCAACTTTTTGTATTCAGCCTATTCAGGATAGGTGGAAGGACTAAACCGGGCGGTTTCCCAAGGCGATGTACCCTTCTGTGGCGCCACGATTCTAACACAAAAAAAAAGTTGTTAATTGTTGGCAACAATGGTATTTACAGTGATTTACCATCATATTATCTACTATATCATCTTGTGATAACATAATCTTTTTCTTATTGTTTATTAAATTTAAATATTTAAATCTATTCTGTGGTTTTAGTTTATATTATATTAAATTAATTTGTTTTTAATACCACAAAATAATAAAATATTACCAATTAAGTTTAAGCGTATACTAACAACCTTTTTTTTTTACAATAATATTATTTCTTCTAGACTTATAATTGTTTAAACATTAGACAAACTCCAACTACTTAGGATTTTAAAATATAGTTGATTTTATATTGAATCTTAAAAGAAGTTGTAATATCAGTAAGTATGTTCAAATTCATAATCATTTTATTTTTCGTCTTAAATCTACTTTTATCTTTTTAGCATTTGTTTCATTATGGCTGCTCCAATGGAGCGTATTCAAGCTCTGGAATTAATTGAAAAGGACATAATAACATGTTTACAAAGTGCGGGTCAAGCATTATTAGAACTTAGTAAAGAAAAATCAAGTTTGAAACAAGTAGAGAACCAATCACATCAATTCTTAAAAAGTTTAGGTAATGTTGAGTCAAAGCTAACTGAACAAATCAATTATTTGACTCAAGTATCTACTGGGCAACCATATGAAAACAGTGGATATGCATCACAAAAAGTTCTCCAAATGGCTTGGCATCGTCTTGAACATGCAAGAAGTAGGGTGAAAGAATTAGAGCGTTCTAAAAATAAGTATCTCCAGGATCAAGAACAATTAAAAGGAAATGTCTCAAATGTATTATAATACTTTGTTATTGTAGACTTATAGTTATAAGCTATAATTAAAATGAATTGTCATAAAAACTATTTGGAGTCAAAAAAATTCCATTATACATATTAATTTCTTACTATTGATAAAAAAAATTTTTAAAGATTATAAATAAGTATTTGATAATTAAAAATGTTTTGGTAGTCGATACCTCCCATTGGTTAATAATTAGTAATATCTAACTGCAATTTTGTAATCGCGTTTCAATTTTAAATTATACATATTTTAATAAAATTAAAATTGATTTGTTTTGAACCATACCTAATACATTTATGAACACCAAATCAAAAAATGTCTTTTTCATTCATAATGAAACTGGATTTTCATTATGCTATCATGTTTGGAGTTTATTAAACTTATAAATGTCAAGTTACAACGCAACACAATATAGTGTGGTCTAGGATTTACTTTTCTAATTTTTAGATCTTTATCCCAATTCAAGTTACTAATCCTAAATTATTGGTTTTAAGTATTAATTATAATATAAAACTGGTCTCATAAAGAGTGAAAAGAGTCATGTGCCAAAAAGCATAAGCTTTTGGTCAATAAATCATATCTATTAGCTGTAAATTAGGCCATAGCGTATATTTTAGTCTATATATTCTGTTTTAATAATAGTATAATGATTTATTTGTAAATATTAGAAAAAATATTTTCTTCTGTCATACTGATTCTGAGACAGTTTTTTTAAATTTGAAAAACATCATAAATAGGTATGTGGTTTATACTTTGTAACTATCTATCTATCTATCATTGTGACTGATTATGTTTATCAGGTTAATTGCCCTAAAAATTTGTTAATTTACCCATGTTGGTTTGTAAATGTTATTTTAGAGAAATTTAATCTATTCTGTGGTTTTAGTTGGTCCCTATGTTAATTATACACTTTAAGAATGCTTTTAATATATTTTTATTTTATTAAAAATTTAACAGACCTATAATATATATATGTATATATATAGGTCCTTTATAATAGTAATATATTATTGGATATGAATATTAAAAAAGAACCAAAAAAATTATTACAATAAATTAATTGACAAAAATACATAGGAACCTTAAATGAAAATTCAATAATACTGATTTTACCAACATCCTGATAATGTAAGTACTATTAATATATAAATAATATACAATTGTTATAATTAGTTGAATTGTTAACAGTTTCTAAAACACCCAGGGAGATCCGGAAATATAATAGCAAAATCCACAACTTTTCAATTTAAAATACTACTCTGTTAACAGAAGTTAACAGAATTCCTCTCAAAACACTTGAAATTCTTTAGCACATTGTTGGTGTACCTATATAAAAATATGATAATTGATAAGTATCCTAATATTGTATGCGTGAAGGTGATTTGATATTGTGTATTGTAAGTGCTTCTT